>BSBK01010509.1:0-222500 GCA_027943335.1 Chamaecyparis obtusa
AAGCATGGACCCCTCCACCTATGCCATCTCCTCATTTGTCATCAACTGAAAATAAATGTAACACATAAAAAGAAAAAAGTGGGAAATTATTATAAGGAAATTCTACTAAAAATACGAACAATAAAATTTAAAAACAATGTAAAAAGTGAATGGTTTACCCTTACCATAATAGTGGGGAGTCCATGGCACTGTAGGCTCCTGATGCACATCTCCATGAGCTGCTTCAGTGCTTGTAGTGTGCTATGTAGAATCATCCCCATCAAAGCCAAAATGATATGTATCACTATTAGTCAGGGGACCAAGGCAAATATTCTTGCATATAATGCAAGTGTGGGCCACACAAACATGTGAGCTCGTGGAAGTGCCAGAAGCATTAGGATGAGGAGGCAACAATGTTGTGCTCTGTGTAATCAACAGATCACTCAATGTGTGAATGGCTCGAATAGTCTGTGAGGTGGCCTCATCAATAATGTCTGGAGGCTGTACTATGGGAGGTGATGAAATCTTGGGAGGGGGGACATGTGTGTGGGATTTCACCCATTGTGAAGATGCCCTGTCTTGCAGAGCGCCTAAACCTACACCCTGGTTCGGTCTCAGACTCCAATAATTCACCTGTGACTGTGCACAAATTTAGAATACAATTTTCTAATGATATAAAATGGGACATCCAAATTATTGTGAGGTGGTCTATCAAAAACTATCCACCAACGGTCCCAAAAGTTGTCGCGTATTGTACTATTTGTGCACCATTTAATTGACAACTTGGTTTTTTTAGGGTCTACTCTTAGATCGGTTTTAGGATCCACAAAAAGATTAGCTATGTCATGTTTTGTTATATTTAGGTTCATGACTTGATCATAATCAAGCCCATCATCAAACTGGGCGTGCATAGAATCGCACCAAAGAAGTGCAACATTATGTTGATGTGTAAGTTTCTCCATGTTTTCAATAATTGTGTTCAATGTCGTAAACATGGGGAGCAATGTGGGGATATTGGCATATGTGGTTTGAAACCCTCTAAGCTCATTTAGATTATCTCTTATTAGATCTTCTAAATGGTGAAGGTGTGTGACAGGTACGCCTTCTGGAGGTGGGGGACTGTCGGGAGGTGGATCTGGATTGTTTGTAGGATCATTAGGAGGGTTTTCTGATTCCATTTCTAATAACAATGAAAAAAATAGATAATTACAATGAATTTTAAAAAACAATACAAAAACTCATTGCTACCCTAATTTTTATATAAAAAACTATATATTTCTATTTAACAACAATAAAAAACAATAAAAAATAGAAGCTTCACTTACCTGGGCGATTTAGGCAAAATTGGATAGGGGATTGGAGATCGGATATCCGAAACCTAGCTGCGTTCAACATTTTTGCAATGAAAAAATGTTGACGCGGCTGGGTACAATGATTTATAATCACTGGCAAATATCGGATATCTAATAATGCCCTCAGGATTGGCTTTTGGTTTCGCTAGGTGTACTGACACCCAGGCCTACTAAAAAGTCAACAAATCTATTTGTGCACTATTGGACGAGTGAAAATAAGTTTTTTTCACATCACCACTTTTTGGCATACCATGATCCTACACATACCCTAACTAACAACAAATCCTTTGCTAAAATAGTTCCAATGAGGCACAATAATCACAGTGCCTTCTCTACATCCACCTCTAACCTCTTCACATCCAAACTATCTTTGCATCACTTTTTTCACTCCTTTATACAAGATACAAATGATTAATTAGGTCGGCACAAAATTAGACTTTCCTAATAAAAATGATTACATAAACTCTTGTCAAGATACACAAAAGATCTTGGGAAAGAAAAATACAAGTTCATTAGTCAACCATCATACTCCATAATTCACAAATTATGTTCGCACAACGTAGAACATGCCATATCCCATAGGTCGGCACCAAATAAGACCTCACAAGTTTACATGGTATAGTCAATGTCACCAAGAGCACGGTGATCAAGGAATAAGGGAAATTATTCCTCAATGAGTCTTCTATCATAACATGAATCTATCTCACATCCAAGTAAACACAGAAATTTAGAGACTAACTCTATCACATACATTTTTTCATGTTCCTATGATTAGTCTGTACCAATATTATTGTAACTTATTCCTCTAATTAGATTATTGAATGTGATCTTGGATAAAAGATCTAAACTCCTTCTAAAACATACATCCAAGCTCACAAAGTCAGACATGTTGTGCATAGCCCATACAACCATGATGATTCTGCATGTTCGTGTCTTAACCATTTTTTCTATAACATCAAATACAGTCAATTATCTATAACATATATTGACATCAATGACAACACATGTCAAGAAATAATTCCAACAAAAACCTCTATCATTTATACTTTAACAAAAGTCTATTCCCTATACCTTGGATTCCATTCTAGTAAAAGTGGGGAGGATGTTGGTCTTTATACCTAACAATTACATTTTCCTTCCTAGCTAATATATGTCATGCATATCCTGCAAACATTCTACTCCATGAGGAAACATCTCTTTTAGGCATTTTGTTGAATAGTTCACCTACTTTGTCTACCCTTCCACATTTCGCATACATGTCTAGCTGCAGACATTATTTTGGTAGTTAAGAATTAGAAAATGTGTTGAGCATCTCAATTCCATGTAAGACATTTAGGAAGTGTCCATGAATGACCTAAATCTATCATACCACTTAGGCACCATAACCCTATATGTTTTTTTACTTTTTCTAAAGCTAGTTGATCCAAGGGGTCTTCTCCTCTTCCTCTCAATCTTCAAGTCAAAAATTTGGTCAGCTCCCATACAGGGCTTGATAGTCACTACTTTTCTACCTTCTTCCTTATCTTTTTCCTTTGTCTTTTTCTTATAGCTATTCCCTTTTAGGAGACTCGCAAATTCCTCAATCACATCATTCTCAGACTTTACCTCATAGGGAACAATAGCCCAATCCTTATCACCTTTGGCAACATCACCCACATTAGCACAACTCCCCATATTCTCCAAGGAATATCCCTTTCCACTCTTGGTTTGACTCCTTCCCAAGGCATCAATGTTGGAAGGATGGAAGAGGCAGGGTAGGTTTGGGGGGGGAGCATCACTTATCACAACCAAGGAGAAACTAAATAGGCAATCATCTGAATCATAAGAATTTCTAAGAGCCTTCAAGCCCCCTCATTAGCATCACTTTAGTAAGAGAAAGTAATCTTAGGGAGACAGGGATCGACCATCTTCCCCCCAACTTTTGGCACCCTAGCATTAGAGCTAGAAGTAGGGGTCACCTTGACATCATAAAAGGGCTCTATTGGGAGAATAGGTTACTTCTCAAGGGGTTGACAATCAAAATATTTATGAAGCTCCTCCAATGCAACATTCATCTCACCTCCATTGATAATAATATCTTCCATCTTTTTCCTAGTCTCAGACATTTTCTTTATTTTTTTAACAACTAATTATTGGGCATTAAGGCCATTTTTTTTTTCTGGGACCATGTTTATGAGGTTTATTTTTCCTGAAAATTAGGGAGGAGGGGGGTTCTCTTTTAGAAAATAGGTCTATTTGAAAGCCTCTTTAAGCTCTTTTAGTTTTTCACACGTGGCCTTCCTATGTGAGTCATCCACTAAAGGAGGATCATGAATAGCATGAGATTCAATGTTAACAATATTTTAACACTTCAGCTGACCTGGAGGGTCATCAGTATTTTTTTTCGGTATGATAGGGATAATTGAGTCAAAAGAAATAAGCACCTTTAAATTAGGGTTACATTTAAGATTAGGCTTAACACCTGAGACCATGGGATCAACAATCTTTCCCCTTCTCAAAAGAGAGAAGTTCCTTCTTCTATGCCCTTCTTTTTCTGACACAACAAACATGCATTCATCCCACCCATAATTTCAATGGGGCATGAAATAATATCACCATTCAACTCAATTCATAAAATATCTAAAAAATTGACTCCAAGCTTGAATGCAATAAGCATCCTTGCATCTAAGTGAGGGAAACAAATACTAGAGTCTTCTATTCTAATGACTTTACCTATAGCCTCGAGGGTTTTTAGGCAGAATTTTCCACAAGAATGGAGGAACATCTTTAACAGTAACCCACCTTGGGGTCAATAATGCCAAAATTATATCTTTGTTTGCCTTCACAGACAACGTAATGGCTCTAAAGCTAGAGGAGCCAATGCTCCATAATTGTCGATTTACAACAGATCCTTCTGTGATTTAGGGTTTCTAAAAAGGATTATAAATAAACCTCTTTGCACCATGTGACAAGAGTATTGAAACCAAATTGCAAGTTCCATGATTTGTATAACCATTCATTCATGTATGCATAAGAGGGTATAGTAGATGCATCTTGGGCCGCAAGAAAAATTGTGCAATCTCTAAGTCTAATTGTTTCCACAAAAATAACCCTAGCCATGGAAGGATTAGGTTTAATAATAAATTCCAAGGCATAAGAGTTATTACATCTTCCATCTGCAATAGAAGAGTATTTCATCGAAGGAGACACAAAGCATGCATCCACTAGCATCGCAAGGATCTCTTTTGACGTGTCTCTAAACAACCTCTGACCTCCTTTCTCATTGTTTGTTGCATGAACACCATTCAAATGGTCATGTTTTATGATACCATGGTCCATAAAAAGAGGGATGCTCGTACATAAGGGAGTAAAGAGGTTGGTCTCCTAGCAAACGGTCGAAAGACCATTCACACAATTCAGGAGAACTTAGAGCTCAAAATCAATGAGTTGCAAAGCGAGCCCTCAACTTTTTCCTCTTCCTCAAGTCACTTGCTAGCCACCTTTATTTTTGCCTTTTTCTACTTATATCATATATTTCTTAGAGATATTTTATTATAATTAATAAATAAATATATTATTTATAATGTAAGATAATATATTAACAATATAGAATCTTATATAAGGCAAGTCATAAATAATCATAATTATAATAATAATATTATTATTATTATATATTAATAAAACATATAATGGTATAATTATATCTAATATAAGAGCTATCATTTATAATCATAATTAAACATTTGATTGAAATAAAGTGAATCTAACAACTGATGAAAACATATAGAATTATCCAATCATCGATACAAAGCATTGAAGTTTGGGATATTTTTACTATGCATTTGGAGGACATTTTGAACTAAATAGCAATTTTTTATTTTATAAAATGGGTGAGAATGATGATAAGTAGGAGATATTTTCAGCAGCAAGTCAAATTGTGATATTGCTATCAGGATTCAAATGTGTAGTTTTTTTAGTCAAACTCATTCACCTATTTTTCATGAGTAGTAGTTCACATAAAAATGCCTTAATATGTGTGCTATTATTATTTGGTGGTGAGATTCCACTATGAAAAGAAATGGTTGATGTTTGTGGATACCTTATATTTCCCTCTAACAAATGTACAATTGAATCTTTGAAATTCGTTTTCATTGGAAATATTACAAATTTTTTTTTCCTATTAAATATCCAAATTTATAATATTTTTTTACAAAATTAAATTTATTACTTGCTCTAACCAATAAATTTTATTTTTTTTAAATTATTAAAAATTAAAATTAAAATAAACTTTAAGATTTTGTCTCAGAAAGCTTAATTCTTTATGACAACTCGCTGAATTAATTGAAAATTGAATCTAATGGTTACATAAATAACCGTAGTAATAATATCTTATAGATTTTTCCTAAAAAGACATCTTTTGATGCTCTCATTTGATGATTGTCAATTACTCAAATGGAAGTCAATTCTCTGGCAGACAAAGAAATAAGAAATTACGGTACTATTCAATACTAAGATAATAACACATCAACCAAAAACAACTGGACGTGTATTTTTTAACCCTAAGCATCCCTTAACAACCTCATTATTACCTGCTATCACTAAACATAACTTTCAAAAAGCTGCTTCGAAACGTAGGGTCGCGAACTACTTCTCAAATTCCATTCAATACATCAAAGAAATATACAAGTAAGAATTGAAAACACATTTTTGATAAATTTATATTCGAAATAGATTTCTAACATTATTTCTGACTCTGGTGAATATAATTTATTACTATCAATTTTATAAGACAATGGCAGAGGAAAGGAAGCGTAGTTCAGAGGTTTACAACATTGCCCAAAAACTTCTGAATCGTGAAACTGGTAACAGGTTCGCCTCAAGAAATGCTCATCCTCAGATTAAGTTCCACAATTTTCAGTTGCAGGAAGAGTTTGATAATTTTTCTCAGATAAGGTTGGAGGAAGATTTTGGAAACAGTTTCATGAAGATTGAAGAAATAGTTTCAGCTCACGGTATTATATTTGCTTTAGCACAATCAGGTGTTTGTGCTGCATTTGATAGAAACACGAATAAAATACTTTGCTACTTGAATTTAAGTCCACACGACCATATTCGAAAGCTGTTCTATAACAAGGAAAATAATTCTCTCATCACAGTATCAGTTAATGCTTCCGATGGAATGTCAATGAAATGCAGATCAACCCAACTTGAGTACATTAGAAGAGCTCAACCAGACGCTGGCTTTGATTTGTTTGAAGGTGAGAATGTGAATTGGCCTGGTTTCGTATCGTTTGATGATATCAATGGTAAAGCTCTTACATTCTTATCCCAGGATCATATTTACAAGGTGTTTGATTTGAAGAACTATACATTCTTGTACTCCATATCTGACAAAGAAATTGAAGACATAAAGATCACTTCTGGTATAATGCTCTTAATATTTAAAAAAACTTCTTATGGAAGATGTCTTCCTCTGAAGATTTTATCTATAGAAGATGGCAAAGTTCTGAAATCTTTTCATCATGCATTAGTACCCAATAGAAAGGTAGATTTTGTTGAGCTTTTCCATGACAAGATACTCCTAAAACAAGAGAATGAATGCCTGCAAATGGTTGATGTTCAGAGTGAAAAGATGATTGATTTGAGCAGAAAAGAGTTTAAGAATCCTTCAACATTTATTTTGTTACATGCTAAACGATTATTCTTGACATTTTACAGTGGGAATGTTTTTGTATGGAATTTGAGAGCAGAGCTGGTTGCATCTTACAGAAACCACTTCATACGGCTTTCTGGTTTTAGCAAAAGTATCGTTTACTTGACCAATGTTGAAGAGCTAGTCCTTTCTTACAACAAAGTTACTGATTGCGCAATAAACATTACCAACATCTTGACTGGAAATTGCTATGCTAAGATTAGCGGCAATGATCCTGATGTGCGTATAAGTAGTAGAAATCGGCCTAATGCATCACTAATACAAAGCACTGTTGAAGAGGCTCTAGAAGATGTAAGTGTATTATTCTATGAAGAAGAAAGGAATGAAATTTATACAGGCAATACAAGCGGCCTTGTACATATCTGGTCAAATTGATCGTTAATGGAAAAGAAAAGAATATTTTGAATTAAGAGAAGCAAAAGATGATCGGACTCTCCTTGTAATTTCGGCATAAAAAATATAAAATATGTCCATCACATTAATATGTGCCTGTCCAGATGACTTTCATAAGAGTCTCCAGGAATTGAAATTAAAGGATTAACCCAAAAATAAATCTGAATATCTGTATTAATTAATCTCAGATGTAAGAAATATTAATAACATATTAGCATTAGCCATGATTCAATGATAGCGTAAGTAAAATAATTTATTTTGTTATGATTTTAAAACATTGAAATCTTGATTATTTAATATATAAATTGAAATCTAAAATGGTAATGATAGATGTGGAAGGTTTTATTCCACCATGGAATCTCATGGAATCAAATCAACTAGCCTGGACTAAATACTCGGCATTTTGTACAAAATATTTGACAATAAAAAGTTGAACCTGAATTGGAGAGAAATGTTTTGCCTCGTTTGCACCACATTGCAACCAATGTATAACTATATGCAGCATTTAACAAAAATATCCCTTCCATTAATACTTTAATGGATGTCCGCACCCTGTTCCAAAGCTCCACCATGACACAGGCAGAGGCGATGTTCGCGAAGATTGCGGAGTCTGGCTTTACACCTGCCAATTGCGTTTGCCTGAAAATTTGTAAAAACTTTTCAACAAATCGATTTTGTACATATCCTGCAATCATTTAAGTGATGTCAATGAGACCAAATCCTTTTGAGGCATTCTGTCAAACAGTTCGCCTGCCTTGTCTGTGTATCTACATCTTGCATACACGTCCACCAGGGCACTAGCATCTGAGAAAACCTCTCTATCCTTTATGCTTTAACGAAAGACTATTCCCTGGAACATAGCTAGAAGTGGGGACATTGCAAGCAATATTGTTCTAATCAATATAATTTAAGTAAAGGCGAATTTGGTTTCAGTAAATAATGCAAATTACACATTTTCAAGGGAAGAATATCTGCAAAAGAAAGATTCAGCATGGCAATTGAATGATGATAATCGAGATCAACGAAACAGATTTGGAAAATAGAAACGAAGTGCATTAAAGGAAAAATTCTTAGATGAAATAAACAAGAAGTTGTTGAAGGGATAGAAAACCCTAATCCAAACCAAAACTTACAAACAAAACAGATATGGGTGCCCAGAACCAGGAGATTGGAAGCATTTAGGGTAAAATAAATCCCAATTGAATAAAAGACAGATAGAATTGCAGGCATCGAAGTTGAAGAACGTCGACTAGGGCACAGAAGTGAAAATTTTATTGCTATTAATCGATTGTAAAGAAAGTATTTGTGCTCAAAACAAATTTGTTTTGAGAGGGCTGCCTATTTTTCATAATTAATGTGTTCAATAAATTTTCTAAAATTTATATTTTTTCAAATTTATTTTAAAATATATAAATTATTTTTTATCTATAATTCTATTAGATATGCTAGAAGTCGTATAGTGATTCAAACTATGAACCAATGAGAAGCAATAATTAAAATCAATTGACAAATTTTTTTTATGTTTATATTTTTTTTTCATTTTTATACAATAGTTATTTCACTATTTTATAATATGTCTCCTTTTGTCCTATTTCTTTTCACAATGTGTAGTTGATAAAATTACTCATTTTTTATAATAGTAATTTAATAAATACGTACAATTATATATTTTATTCTATTTCTTTTGAATATATGTAGGTGATAAAACCACTTGGAGCTTTAATTCTAATTTCAAATATTTTGATTTTTTTGCAAAACCATTATTATACATATCTAGTTTTTGTTGTATGTATAAATAGCTATTGTTACAATGTTATTTAACTTTAAAGCAATATGTTATAGATTTTTGTTACAATGTTGTTTAACTAAATAATACTTTATAGATTTTACAAATTGATAGGAATTGGATGTAATGCATCTTTTGTTTACTTACTAAGAAAAAACATTTTATGTTTTCATATTTAGATATAAATGCTTCAAAGTTAAACTTTTCTCATTACATATGTCCAAAGATTTACTATATTATTACTACAATTTGTATTCAAAGAATTTGCTTTAAGTTTACTCCCTTTGTTTGGAGATTTGAGGTTCGGAAAAGGATGTGAAGGTTTAAGGAGGAAAGGATGGGGTGGATGACATCGCTATGTGTGCTGACTATAAGGTAGCTAGATGAAGAAATTGCAATTTTGAAACAAGTAGAGCAGTTGAATGTTGTAGAAGTCCCTAGAAGACAAAGGTCTCCAAAAAGAAGGTGCATCAATGAAGGAGTGGACAAAGGTGAAAAAGTGGACAAAGGTGAAAAAGTGGATGCAGATAATGATTGATGAGCTTCAGTGGTGTCAGTCTATGACCAACGATACCTCTCTTGTGTTTAGTGTTTTGTTTGCAATGAATTTTCAATGCCTAGTTTTGTTTTGTAATTGAAAGTGTAAATGTGGTTCAAGGTTGGGTTGATGGCCACCCTACAACTTCATTGTTAACATTTGTGTGTAATGGTAGGTTGTTTCTTGATAGTAGGGTAAGGTTAGGCCATTTTTTGAGCCATGATTCATGATGTACTTCTTTGTAAAGTTTTCTTAGGAGCTGTGGTGATGGGTTGATTGGGGGTTTTTCTGAGACACTTTAACTTTTCTTTATGTTGTACTTACTATTTGTACATTACTAATAAAATCTTATTCTATTACTAAAAAACATTATTATTCAAAGAAATCTAACTTATGATTTAATGATGTCAACATTCTAATATTTATTAGAAGAAGATGGTTCATTCTCATTTACTAATAAGGATGACATGATGAAAGCTTTGTGTGGGGATCCTTGGATGCTTGGTAAGTCATCTCTGGCTTTACGAAAGGGGAGTACAAACCTAGATTTGAATGAGTCTTTTATGGAATCTACCCCAGTATGGGTAAAAATTCTAGGGCTTCCCTTGGAATTCTAGAATGAAGGAGTGTTTAAGGGTATATCGGGTACTATAGGGAAATTATTGTTTATTAATCCAGCTATGGCTTCTAAACATAGGTTGGGTTTTTCTAGAATTTTTATTAATATTAGTGAACCCTCTGATCTCCCCCTTTCCATATATATTAGGTCCAGGTTGGGGAGATGGCAATAGCTGGTGGAATACAAATCTTATCCTTTTTTCATGCTTTAAATGCAAAAAATATGGTCACTAGGTAAAATCCTACCCAATGAAGAAAGGTAAAGAGTTAGAACCCAGACTCAGCAAAGAGAACATGAAGGAGTGGAGAGTGAAGAACCTTGTTGATCATAAGGTTCAAATAATGAGATAAGTGAAGAAAAGGGTACGAGGGATGATTTAGGCTTGTCGAATGAGAGGTTTAAAGCCGAAGATACTCTGGTTCATCCTCTACTTGACAACTCTCTGACCCTTCATCAAAAGATATCTGAGACTAATGGGGTTGCTCCATCGGATGATATTGGTAATATTTATTTGCACCCTTTGGTTCAAAGAAAGGAGGGGAGTGGGATCTTAGGAGATGGTGGTTCACCAAACTCTAGCAACCATAAAAGTGAGGATTCCTAGAGTAAGAATCCTGAATTTAACCATTTATCCTGCAATGATGCTCAAGGAGATGAAGTATTTTAGAGTATTAAAAAAGGGGACTCCAATGTGTCTAAGAACATTACTATAGATATTTCCACACTTCTAAAACTCTGGTCAAGTCGTTTGGTAGAATGGACTCTCTATTTCTGAAAAATCTAACAGATGCAAAATTAGAATACACTACTATTAGTAGAAAAAAGAAGAATAGCAGGGGAAAGGGGGATGGACCTTTGACCCAAAATGATGTTGATGGTATCAATACTAGAAGTAAAAAGAAAATGTTGGTAAAAATGAATCAAAAGGTAGACCATCTAAACAAAGAAGTAGAGACAGTAATAGTTGGCAAGATGTGGAGGATGGAAAACAAAAGACCATCCCATAAATTTTTATCCCTAGTAAGAAATGAAAATCATTTCATGGAATATAAGGGGAATGAATGCACCCCACAAAAAGGACATTCTCAGAAATCTTGTTACAGACCATAATCTGGATATCCTCTTGGTTTAGGAAACTAAGATGAGTAAAGAGAGCGCGAAGAAGATTAGTTTTAAAAAAAATAATGGGTTCAGCGGAAGTATCTCTGAATGGGCTTCTGTGGGAATAGTTATTTTTTGGAATAAGAGAATCATCAGAGGTGATGTTCTTTTCAAGGATGAAAAAATGGTTTCTATTCACATGTATCATATTCAAGACAATTTTGGTTGGGTTCTTACCAATATCTATGCTCCTAATACTAAGATCCATAGAGTAAAATTTTGGTGCAAGTTAGCTGACCGAAGAATCCATTTCAGTGATGAAAGTTGGATGATTATGGAGGATTTCAACACCCCTTTGTAGGAGTCTAAAAATTTTGGGGGATCAGGTTCCCAAATGGAGAGTAGATTTGATCTTATGAACTTCATCTACTATCATTCCTTGTTTGACCTGGACCTTCAGGGAATCAATAACACCTTGTCAAATAGGAGAACTGGAAAAGACTTGGAGGCAATGGAGGAGGATTGAAGTGACACTTGGCACCTGATCAATGAGCACAAGGAAGGTAACTGTCTAAGAAGAATAATGTATTTTAGCTAGGAAGACGATCATTATTATCCTAACAACTTTTAGTAGTTATCTTGAATATTTGTAGATGAAGGTGTCAACTATTCAAAGAATCAAAATGATTACAAAGATGCTACTCGGGTTTTATTCTCCACTTTTTGAAATCATTATAACTGCTTTTGTATTTTAGTGTCTTTTTTTCTTTCCTAGCAATCTGAAGCTTGTTGCATCCTATTTCTCCCAGGATTCCAAGATGGCTAGTGAATTTTATAAATAGCCAGGTTTTGTATTTTACAAGGATGGTGAATTTAGAGCTCTTATAGAGAGTTTCTAGGTTTTGAGGTCTTATTTCTTGGGAATTTGTCAATTTGAATATATTGAAATAGGGAAATTTTAATGAAAATATAGTGGAATTACTTTAAACATTTGTGATATCTTCTTGTGTTGATTTTGAACTCTTATGTGTTGAATTTGCAAGGTATTTTTAATATATTGTTTACAAGGTAAATTGTGAAATTATTCCTATGTTTTTGTCAAGGGAAGGGTAATTCTTAGGGGTAGTTTCAAAGGATTCATGATTTACATGAGAATTTGATGTCTAAATGTGAAATTGAGAAGAATTATTTGTAAGGAATTTCATTTAGATTCTGGGTGTGTTTTATCTAGAAGTTTTCTCTGAATGTATGTTTATTTGACTCTTTTCCCTAGAATCATGCACTAGTCTTTTGTTGAGTGGTATTTATCATCATCAATCTATAAATGATAAAAATATTTTAGTTCATGTTTGAAGAGCATAGATGTTTAGTATTTGTATTTGATAAATGCAATTAAATAAATTTTTATTCCTTAAAGAAGTGAATCATTAAGGTACACCTGCCTGATCTTAAGGCTCGAAGTGCAAGAGGATTTGATCTTCATTAGTTAGACCTTTTACTTGTTAGATTTGGAGTGAGAATAAGGAGACAAGGACTTCAAGTTGTCAAATAGTTGAAATTTGCAAGAAAAAGATCGAACAGTATGTAAGTTGCACAAAGATTTATATGGATTGAAACAAACACCAAGAGAAATATATGAAAGGCCACATTCCTATCTTATCAATACTGGATTTGTTAGAACAAGTGACAACAACAATTTGCAATTGAAAGGTGAAACTACTAACAAGATTCTTATTGCTGAATTTTTTTTGATGATATCATATTTGGAGGACATGATAACTTATGTAAACCATTTATTGATGAAATGAGGAAAGAATTTGAAATGTCAATATTCAGTGAGATTAAATGTTTTCTTGGATTACAAATTTTACAACAAAATAAAGGCATATCCATCACACAATCAAAGTATATCAAAGAAGTATTGAATATATTTAGTATGGAGCATTCAAAACCAGTTGGTATACCTATGGTCACTAGATGAAAATTGACAAAGGATGACAAGACAAGTGAGGTAAATCAGACCTTGTATCGATCAATGATAGGTAAATTGATGTATGGTGTGCACAATAGACCCGATATTGCACATGCAATTGGAAGTATGGAAATTTTTTATGCTAATCCTAAAAATCACATATGGCTATTGTGAAAAGAATCTTGACAAATTTGTGATGCAGGAGTATCTCCAGTCCTTGGTAATCCTATGTCACCACAAACATGTTTGAAGTTTTCTATGTTGCTCCGTTCCTTCTTTAACCAAGTTGGTTTGGTACTGCTTAGTTTCCTTTATTTATTGGTGTTGGTCAATTATCTCTTTGGTGCTTGATGATGCTTGTCTGGCTCTCGGTTTTCTTGCTTACCGAGTTGTTTATTTTGGATTTCTGTTGAGGCCGACTCTTACATTTATATTTGGTCATGGATTTAATGCCAGTATCTATCATTGGGAAGCATGTGGACCTAGATCTAGTCATTCCTTCCATTGATGGTGGATCTAAAGGATGACTTGATTCAGTAGTCTTTTGTATAAATATAGTTGTTTGGTTAAAGTTTTAGGACATCAGTTGGAAGGGAAAGAAGATAGAGGATAGAAAATTAGAGATTGCTGGTAGATCCTCGCATGTTGGAGGACTTTTGGACTTGATTGTAATATCTGGCCTAAAACAAGAAGGCCCTACAACCCAACATGTATGAATCAATTTAAGATAATATATGAAAGTTTATGCATTCTCTCTCTCTCTCTCTCTCTCTCTCTCTCTCTCTCTCTCTCTCTCTCTCTCTCTCTCTCTCTCTCTCTCTCTCTCTCTCTCTCTCTCTCTTGTTGTGTTGTTGCTTGCGCATGTGATCTCTACAAGGTGGATCTAGTTAGGGTGTTCCTTTGGCCCCTCTCCCCATCCTCCTTTGCATTAGGTGGTATCAGAGCGAGGTGAGATATAGATCTAGGTTTGCAAATCTTGGTTTGAGGGTTCCTTATTGTCAAAACCTAGTTAAATTGTTATGGGGTAGAAGATTGCAATCTGACCTATAATTGTAGAGGGTTTCAAGATGGTTTGAGGGAGGTGAGATGTGGATCCAAGATTGGAAGACATGTTGAAACAACTTACTACTAGATTAGAAGTTGTTGGAACAGACCAAAGAAGAGGAAGACATCTTGAAGATGTTAGTGATGATGAAATTGAGGAAGAACAAGTTGATGTAGAACCTGCACCGACAATGGATCAAGGTGAGGAAATATTGTTGAAGGCTTTGACAAATATGAAGTCTACACCACACTTTAATCCTCTTGAGTATATTGGAAAATTGGATTTTGATGAATTGATGGAATTGATCACCGAGATGGAAAAGTACTTTGAATATGAAAATGTACTTGAGGAAAAGAAGGTGAAAATTGCAAGTATAAAGTGGAAGAGACATGCATCCTTATGGTGGGAACATCTACAGTTGGATAGGAAGAGGAAAGGTGAATGCAAAGTTTGAGGTAGAAAGATAGCTCGGTAAAAGAATATACTAGGGAATTATATAGATTAGATATCAGATCTGGACATGATGAAGATGATGTAGAAAGAATTTCTAGATACCTGAATGGTTTGAGAGTTGTTATCCAAGAAGAAATAAGTTTGGTTAAATTGGAGAACATTGAAGAGGCTTATCAATTTGCATTGAAAGATGAGGAGAAATTGAACAAGAAACATGAGAAAAGACAAAGAGGTAAAGGTGGTAGATTTCCTAGAGGAAGAGGTAGATCTCATGGTGAAAACAATAGATCTAAACCTAAAAAGACAACTCTAGATAAAGGCAAGACCGAGTGGAAAGGTGAAATTTTATTTAGAGGTAGAGGCAGTAACTACTGAGGTAGTTATAACAGAGGTGGTTTTTGAAGAACTTGATATAATTATGGAGAAGAAGGACATATATCATTTGAGTGTACACATGCAAGTAAGAAGGTTGATAATAGTAGAAATTATTTGGTGCAAGAAGAGTCAGCGAATGAACCTGAGAAGGAAAATAACTTGATGGTAAGAAGAGAACTTTGGAGTGAAATTAATAAGGAAGATCTGATACATAAAAAAAAATTCAAGACCAGATGTAGAGTTTCTAATGAAGTTTGGAACATAATCATTGACAGTGGTAGCTCAGAGAATCTAGCGTCTGAGGAAATGGTCACAAATTTGCAGTTGAAAAGGTTGGAACATTCGAAGCCCTATCAAATTTCATGGATCAAAGATGAGCATACACTCTTGGTAAGTGAACAATGTTATGTGAATTTAAAAATTGGAAAGTGCTATGATAAGTTGTTTTTGATTAAAAAAGAAACAAGAGTATGGTGGCCCATGGTACATCAAAGGAGAGTCACAATGGACATGTTAATGACATGTTAATAGAAACAAAGGAAACTACAACAACAAAAATAGCCAAAGAGCAGTTAAGGAGGAAAGTCAAGGTACCAGTAGAAAGCCATAATCAGCACACAGTCAGCCAAAAGCTGAGTAGAGAAAGAGATACTCAAGGCCAAAAGTAGCCAAGTACAAAACATGGTGCACACTGATAGCACCTTAGACTGCACATTGATAGCACCTTGAGCCCCACCATAGCCCTGACAGTCAGGTGCAACACCAGTAGCAGTCTCCGAATGCACCTCTAAAGAAAAGTTTTCCACCTCAATAGGAACAAAGCAAAAAGCCCCAACGCTCTCCACCTCCATAGGAGAATCAACCACCTTCAGGATCTTGCACAAACACTCCACCTCAATAGGAGGTTGATCCACCTCCATAGGAACCATGAAGAAGGAAGATGACTGATTGAATGAAGCCCAATGCCAGGAGAAAGAAACAAGGTGCACAATGACAGGGTAGAGCCCAACCTCCAAGCAAGCAGCCTACTTTAACAAAAACACCAAACCAGAGGGAGCCCTTGAAAACTATCAGCCGTCCCCTGGCTACCAAAAAAAACTAAAACCCTACCTCTTCCACCCAAAGGGGGAAGATCCACAACAAACTAAAAAAAGAAGACAACCACCACACCCATTAAAAGCAAAGGGGCAAAGCAGGCAAGCAAAAGCCTGTGCAAACAAAAATCTTCTCAAACTGGCCCAAAAGAGGTCTGAGAGTAAATCCATGGGAGGGAGAGAACATCATAATACAGTCATATCCCCCAGACATGCAGTGGTTTCGAAGAAAAGAATGGCCAGGACCATGAACCACAATATGATCAGTAACCACAGCTACAATGAGCAGGACCAAAGCCCTCAAAAGCACCAGGCCAGGAGTCTTCCACTACAAAGGCTAAAGCCCACCAAAAACCCACTCCTCACCACTTGGCAGAAAAATAGCCGCCACAAAAAACAAAAGGCCCCCAAAAGGGACCAGTAACCCAAAAGATCCTCCATCCAGCACAATGTAGAGCAACACCCACAAGGGGAACATTTTCACCATACTCAGTGTCTTCCTCTTCATCCGTAAACCAATAGTGCACACTCGAAACAAGATTGAGGAATAAATCCAGGGATCATCCTTTCGCTGCCAGAGGGCTCTAGTGAGGAACCCCACCTTAATAGGGATCCCGATTTGGATCAGAATGAAAAACCCACCACCAAACTCCCACAGAAGATGAAAGATTCAAAGGGCCCAAAAGAAAACCCTCACATGAGGGTCTCAAGAAAAGGCCACAATAGGAAGAACCCAGCCATAAAAACTTTGCAGCCTTTTGTCATCTCTGACCCCATGAGAAAGCAAAGGTCTTCTCCACAACAAAGAAATAACTCTCCACATACCCACAAAGGCATTAAGTGTCCAATCCTACAGAATGAAAGGCTCAGAGTGATCAGATCTAATCTCCAAGACAATCCAGTCAGTGACCCTACCCAAATCCCAGAATGGGATCCTTAACCAACAGACTCTAGCCAATAGAGGAGAGATAGAGTGTCTCCTCTGTTGCCACATCTCCACACCAGTAAGAGACTCCCAGCTCCCAATGTAAGAGCAGAAGCCTCCATCCAAACTCCACTTGCCAAAACAAAGGACAAACAAGCCCCCATTAGGGTCTCTATCATCAACATCCGATTGACTTACAGCATCACCCACACTAGAAACCCTAGCTGCACCCGCAATCACTCCAGTTCCACTCACCAATCTATCACTAGCGAAGACCGAGGCTGGCCGAGGAAAACTGAGCAAAAAGACATCCATGCTGCAATCAAAAGGCAAGCCAAAACTAACCCCACCACTCCCACCCTAGTCATCCTCACGCCCAAGAAAAAAAGGGGCGACCCCAGCCCGCAAGGCTCCAGACACCCCAGTGCAAAGAACAAGCCTCCACACCAGGAAGACTACCGTCTGATGGCCATCTTCGTCATCTCCTAACTCTCTCGGCTCCTTAGTAGAACCCGAAACCCTAGCTCCAGCCACTCTACTCGCGCTCCTACTCCTCTCCATCTTGCTTTAACTACTATGATAAGGTGTTATGTGATATCATGCCTATGGATTGTTGTCATATTTTATTGGGTAGACCTTGGAAATATGATAGACATGCTATATATGATGGGAGATTGCATAAATATACTATTTGGGCTGATGGAAGAAGACAAATTTTGCTACCTTTGACTGAAGAAACTGTTAGTAATTTTTTCAAATCTATGAAAGGTTTCTTGATGGAAGGAAGAAATTTTGTTAAGGATTTGAAGAATAATGATGTATGTTTTGTTGTGATTCCTAACAAATTGAGTAAGAAAATAGAGGATAGTATGCCTAAGGAGATTGATAAGTTACTCACCAAGTATAGTGAGATCATTTTTTATAATGTACCTAATGGTTTTCCACTAAAGAGAAGCATTGATCATTGCATGGACCTAACCCTTGGAGCTAGTTTACTGAATAAATCACCACATCGGTTGACACCTACCAAGAATCAGGAATTGAATCGACAGATTAGAGAATTGTTGCAGAAATGTTTGGTCAGATAAATTTTGAGTCCTTGTGCAGTACCTAGTGTATTGGCACCTATGAAGAATGGAGAATAGAGAATGTGTATTGATTCTAGAGCAATCAACAAGATAACAGTGAAATATAGGTTTCCTATACTGAGAATGGATGACATAATGGATAGTTTGACTGGAGCAAACTATTTTACCAAAATTGATTTGAAAAGTGGGTATCATCATATTAGAATAAAAGAATGTGATGAATGGAAGACTACTTTTAAGACAAAAGAAGGTTTGTATGAGTGGTTGGTTATGCCTTTTGGTTTAACTAATGCATCGAGTACTTTAATGAGATTGATGAATGAAGTTTTGAAGAAATTCTTGGGTAAGTTTGTGATTGTATATCTTGATGATATTCTAATATTTAGAAAGACCATAGAGGAACCTTTTTTGCATGTTAAAAAGTATTGTAGAGATTGAAAGAAGAAAAGGCACTGATAAATCTGAAAAAAGTGTTCATTCATGAAAGAGGAGATTGTGTATTTGGGATTTGTGATTTCAACTGATGGTTTGAAAATGGATGCTGAAAAGTTTGAAGCTATTTTGAATTGGCCTGCACCTGAGAATCAGATATTTGATGACTGAGATGAAAATTGAAGTTCTTGGCTTTGATGACATGAGAGATTCTTATGAGTTTGATCTTGATTTTTTTGAGTCATGGAGAAAGTGCAGAGAAGCTATTCAAGATCAACCAAGTACTAAATGAGAAGAATATTTTATTGAAGAAGGTATGTTGTTTAAAGGTATTCATTTGTGTATAGAGAGCAATGAGAACTAATTTAACAAAGGAGAAACATAGTAGTGGTTTGGCTGGACATTTTGGTGTTGATAAAACATTAAATTTGCTTAAGGAAAAATAATTTTTGCCATAGTTGTATAAAGATGCTCAGAAATTTGTGAAAAGTTATGGAATTTGTCAAGTTGCAAAAGGAGTAAGTCAAAATACTGGATTGTATACACCAATTTCTGTTCCTGAGAAACCTTGGATTGACATTAGTATGGATTTTTTCTTGGCTTATCAAAGACAATAAGAGGTAATGATTCTATATTTGTTGTTGTCGATAAATTTTTAAAAATGGCACATTTTATACCTTGTCGAAAGACATCAGATGCAGTACATATACCAGATCTTTTCTTTAAGGAAATTGTCAAATTGCATGGATTAACGAGGAGTATTATCTCTGACCGAGATAGTAAATTTGTTAGATACTTTTGGAAGACCCTTTGGAGAAAGTTTGGCACCGAGCTGAAATATAGTTCTACATTTCACCCACAGGCCGATAGATAGATAGAAGTTGTGAATAGAAGTTTGGGAAATCTTTTGAGATGTTTAGTTGCAGACACACCAAGTAAAATTGGGATTCTGTGTTGGCACAAGAAGAGTTTGCATACATTAATTCAGTGAATAGGAGTACTAGAAAAACACTTTTTGAGACTGCAAATGGCATACAACCGAGAGGTATATCAGATTTGAGGGATATTGTTGATGAAAGAAAGAGAAGTGTTGAAGGAGTAAAATTTTCTAAGTACATGAAGACATTGCATGAAGATGAAATATAAGCTAGAGAAAAGTAATCAGAAATACAAAGATAGAGCTAACAAATCAAGAAGATATAAGACTTTTGCAGTCAGTGATGAAGTAATGGTTCATTTGAAGAGAGGCAGATTTCATGTTTGAACATATGGTAAGCTAAAGATGAAGAATTTTTCCCCTTGCAAGGTACTGAGGAAATTTGACCCTTCTTGACCTAGTGTAAAATGCAAAAAACCCTAAATTTGGATTAATTACATACTATATTTAATTCCTAAATATAGACATTTATAGGCTAAATAAACCTTATGATTAATTAATTTAATTATAAAGTCCTAGCACTTTAATTAAATTAATTCCACCCCCTTTACCTAATACACATCAAAAGGAATTAAATAATTATTAGTTCTATAAATGAAATATCCCTACTTGAATTTAATTATTCAAGAAATTAGAAAGGTCACCCATGTGGAAATATTTCATTTATTCTATTAAATAATCCCCCCAATTTGTTTCACCTCCCACCAAGGAGATGAAGATTCGACCATTTCTTTGCAAGAAACTCTTCAATCTCAAGCTGGGTTCTTCTATATTAGAGACCTCTCTTTCCTCATTTGAGGAGGCAATTTTTTAGTATTGAAACTATAGTGAATTGTTGTCTCACCTTTGCATTAAAAAGCTACTTTCATATTGCATTTTAGAATAGTCTCATTTTAGTATAATGTTGCATCCTCATGCTTTAATCTAGTTTTCTTATTATGTTAGTAGAGTAATTTCATTTATTACAAGCTTTACATTAGCTTTGCATCATCATTCTTAGATTAATTTTGCATTCTCATGCTAGCTTAATTCATTTCAATTCAATCTCTCTAGCATTTAAATCCTCTATTTTAGAGTCTGGTCTATGGTTAATGGGCTCTCAATTCTAAGAGTGACTCAAAACCCCACCTAAATAGGAGGCAACAGGTTGATTCATGTGATTGTGAGAAATGGAAAATTCATGTTCATCTTCATATATGATCATTGAGAAATGACTATGTTGAAGTATATGGATGAATTAGAGGTCCACATTCAGTTGTAAACATTTTGGCACCCACCGTGGGGCAGAAAATTGATTTCTGGCCTCATTAATTCTAAACTTTTTTTTAAAATTATGCACTATGTCGTACATCTGTACATCACTATGTACAGACTCTCATGCGAGCTTTCTCACTATTTTGCATGATGTTTTTCGATCTATAGAAATTTTTCACATAGAATATAGTACTCTCTCACGCGGAGCCTTGCACTTCCTCACGTGAGTCTTGCCATCAGTTTTTTAAAATTTTTGAGTTTCTACAATTTATTGTTACTATTTTGTGATATTTATCATTTGTTGTTGTTCTTAATATCTCTATTTTTCGAACACAGCATAACAGTGGGTTACAGAATGTTTGATGAAGACATAACTTACTGACGATTTGCTTCCAGGACAGTTGTCGAAGACATTTAAAAACATTCTGCTTGTTTATTGCTTTATTCACATAGTTTAATTAGGGCCTTGTGAAGATTTCTTAAGGGTCTTGATAGCAGGATAGGGTAATAGGCTCTTCATTACATGGAAGTGATGCCCATGAATGAATTTGAGACCCAGATTTTGATAGCATGATAGATACCTAGGGAAGCAAGGAAAGGTAACAAATATTTAGCATGTCAATTTGTTAGTGGATTATGCTCTTCTCTCTTTGAGAGAACTAGAAACCCAAAAGATTATGGATTGGTTGAAGAGGATTTATCTTGGTGATAGACATGTCTTGTGTGTTTTGGTAAGGTGAAGAGGTAGAGAAGTATGCTCTTCTCTCTTTGAGAGAATCAAAAAATCTGACCCTTAGATCCAAGCCAAAGTCTGTGTCACCTTTAGAGGTCCTACCAGAGGATGAACCTCTGGGAATGACCCAAGTGAGTACACACCTATTGCCGATGATTCCACCTCACTATTATAAAGTAGCTTTGTTGAGTCTAAAGACTCCAAAGCCATGTTAACTTCTTTCTCTTGATTACGACTATCATCTTGAGAAAGCTCTATCTCTTGTATTGAGTGGTGCCACTGCTAGCCTTGCTTGTGGGGGTGTATGAATTTTAGGTGTCAGTGTAGCTATGAGGCCCCAGCCCTATATTTGGGGCACTGAAGGTTGGTGTGAATGGAATCCCACTAAACACTCTCTTAGTTAGTTTCCTACCTAGATCACCTCTGAAAGGAGACATAATCTTTGCGTGGGGAGGGGGAAGAATCTCTCCCCTAGATTCTCACCATAGGCATGCACCTAGACATTTGAAGGTGGTATATGACACTGGCCCCTTCTTCAAGGGTAACCATTGAACATATATTATTAAGTCTTTGGAAACACCAAAAATATGAGCATCCTCTAGGGGGTGACATGGTTGTGTGAGGTGAATGCATGCACATAAGTTGTGAGGCACAAATTTTGTCTTCTCTACCATTTATTTTGTAAGGGTAATTGAGTGATTTTTTTGAGTCTTAAACTATCCAACATGATCAAACTTTTTAAAGACTCTCATGATTCTTCCGAGTTTCTTGGTCCTTAGTAGAACAATTTGTGACTACTGATTGCGTCACTATTGCTTCGTTCAAACTTTATGCTTGTAAATGATTGGTTTCAACATCCAAACTAAGATTTACTGATTCAAACTATCCTAAAACTATTTGAAAACTTGAAATTCTGCCAGAGAATAGTTCATGCTGTGTCTCGAAATCTGATTTTTGTCTCAAAAATTGTGTCAATTTGTTGAACCCTGTTCTTTTCCCGCCTGGGATTTCAGGATCCTATGCATTTCCTCACATCAGACAACACATTCTTGCACGTAGTTCAACATTTCCTTGCGTGAGATTTTATTTATTCGTGCAATACTAACCCCTGATTTTCAAAACAGTGAGCTAATTCCCATTGAGTGGTCAATTTTCTACCTAATCTAGTTTTTACCTAGGGTCTGTCTGCCTGTTCTTCTATTTTCCACTGCCTGAAACTAGGTATCTCAAGTTGAGAACTGAACTATTACTACTTAAACTCACATTGTCTCTCTATTTTCTATCCTATCCTATTGTGCTCTTGTACCTTAAGATGTGATAGTCACATCTTGGTTGTTCTAGCCTTACTCTCGACTATTCATGTCAGGTGCATTTCACCTTTATCATTTTTTTTTTGCTATCCTAGAGACAGAGTTTTGAGCATAATCATAAGTCCTCCCTCATTACTTAATCTTTGTCTATGACTGTTATGACTAGAAGTGGCAACATGTTCCCCATATATGGTACTGGACAAAGTAGAGGTAGACCTCGCAATCAAGGAAGAGGTCATCCCGAACCTATCACATGATCTAAGTGTTGTGATGGATCCTCACATTCCTCCTCACCGGGTGCATCAAAAGAGAGCCCACCTCGATCCTCATCTCCTATCAGTTGACCTCACATCAGATGCTCATTTTGCATAGATATCAGTCTGAATCGAAATCTAGTGTTCCAAGAGAATTACAATTCATTGTTTCAAATGAAACCTAACTTATTGTTTCAAGAATAACATAACCCATCTTTTTGAGATCAGAAAAAATCTGAAAGGTCACTTTCTTGAACAAGCCCTATTGACACTATCGATCCTATTGACCCTTTCGACCCTTTCAACCCTATTGACCCTATCGATCCTATTGACCATATCAAATCTATTCCCATGACCTCTCAGCATATTATGCACACTCATTTTTATTTCTACATGTTGCACAATCTCACATTGACAAGATGGGAGACCCATTCCATTTCCTAGAGGGGGAATATAGCAAAATTCAGGATCAATTGTCAAATGACCCACATCATGATCAATCTCAAAATGATCAGAATTAGTACCACTTTTGAAGCAAATCTCAAAATGACCAACAACAATATCATTATCACTCTCAAAATGACCAGAATTAAGATCAACCCCCAAGCATTTTTGAAATTCTTGGTAACGACAATGAGGAGATAACACAAGACAAAATAGGTGCCACAAAGGCCAATAAGTGTCTTCTCAAAATGATGGAAATTCTCCTTGAAGAAGAGAAGGAGAAATACTTTCTAGAACTGGCTAAACAAGCAGCCAAGTTACCCCCAAATTTCAATGTAGAGACACTTGTGGTCAAAGAAGAGGAATCTAAGACCACTAAGCTGCAAAAGATGGTCTGAGACATGTAAGACCAAATCAGTCAACTTGTGAAGGATAAGGATAAACTAGCACAACAGTTCATATTGGAAAACATTTTTCCTTTCCCGTTCGATAAAAGTCTTAAAATGCCACCTTTTCCCAAAGGTGTGGAACTCCTCAAGTATGACAAATATCTAGGTACTACTGATCCCTAGGATCACTTGAGAGAATTTGGTTCTCTATCCATGGAGTTTATACATGACCAAACTTACCTCATGCACCTCTTTCCTCAGTTTGGGTGGGTCAGCTATGGAGTGGCTCTCTCGACTACCCATTGGTATCAAGTCTTTTGATGAAATTGCTAATTTGTTCCTCCAGCATTATTCACGCAATATCCAGCATCCAGTCAATATTCGAGATCTTTGTAATCTAAAACATCGACAAGGGAAACATTTCTTGGCATTTTTCCATAGATGGAGACAACTCTATACGAAATATCCCCGCAAACTACCTGAGTCCAAAAAACTTGACATCTTCTTACATAATCTCATCCCTGATTTTGGATATCAAGTACAATTGTAAGGTCCCCTAACTTTTGATAATATGATTAAACAAGTTGTGAGGATAGAAGCATTTATGGTCAAGAAAGGAGAGTTGACCTTGAACAAGGATAACAAGCAGGGGTCTTCCTCCTCAAACAAAGACAAAGGTAAGTTTGTCAACAAAAATAGAGATGTTGTAAATGATGGAATTGTTGACAATGTGACCCCAAAACCTTCAAAGTCTATTTTTAACCTTACCTCCAGTTTACAGGTGGCAAAATTCATTGAAAAGGCTGCGACAGATACTCAACAACCTTCAAGATTTTCCAAAAACAAACCTTGGGCCCCTCGACCCAAACGTGAGTTTACTTCCTTGGGAGAACCCCTTGACGTGGTTTACAAGACTCTTGTGCAAAACTAAATACTCTCTCCTTTGGAAAATTTACGTCCTTATGATCTGCAACCATGACCTACTTGGTGGAATGAAACTACATACTATGATTATCACCAAAAAAAGGGTCATAAGACTTTTGGTTGCATTCAGCTTAGACAAAAAATCTAAGATTTCATCGATAATGGGGATATCATTGTGAGCGGTCATAATAAGAACTCAAATCATCAGGGATTTGAAGACCCCATTCCTTCTCACGAGAAGGGTGAATCTTCCAAGACCAAGAATGCCAACACCAAGGTTAACTACACATACACTACCAATGACAATGTCATTAATATGGTTGAACCTATTGAGATCAAATATTGTGATGCAATCATTGATATCAAGGGGAGCGAGGATGCTCCTAAGCCTAAGACTCTATTTGTCTTGCAAGGCCCTATGTCTCATTCTTCTAAACTAGAATCATCTCATGATTGTGTGAATGTTGTTATCCGATCTTGTGCGAAGATCACCATTAAGGGTCCTGACCCTTCTACATCCACACCAAAGCAAACTATGGATAAAACTATTGTCGGTCCTACCAAAAAGAACTCAAAATTGGTCCCCATACCTAGTACTACTAATTACAACATTCTAGACCATTTGCAACATACCAACACTCAAATCACTATCTTTGAGCTATTGAAGATCTCGACTACTCATAAGTAGATTCTTGATAAAGCCCTTCATGAGGAAAATGTCCCAAAAGATTTGGATCTTGATCGCTTTCAATCCATGGTGGGTCACCTGACCTCACCTCATTACCTATCTTTCTATGAAGAAGATTACCATTTGTTGAGCCATCCACACAATGCTCCTCTACATATTGAAGTAATGATAGGACCAAAGTACATCCATCACATCCTCATTGACAATGGTGTTGGCCTTAATATTTTCTCTGCTAAGATGCTCACCTAATTAGGCTATAATGAAGACTACATAGACGCCTACAAGAAAATCACCATTAAGGCATATGATGAAGAGGAACAAAAATACAAAGGTCTGGTTGTGCTGCCAATCTAAGTTGGGCCTGTCGAGAGTGATGTCATCTATCAAGTTCTAGAAATCCCCCTTGCATATAATATAATGTTGGGAAGACCATGGATTCATGAAATGCAGGCAGATCCATCCACATATCATGAATGTATCAAGTTCCCATTCCATGGAGCAGAAGTAACAGTACCTGCCAATACAAAATATTCTTGCAATACACTCACACAATCTGTAGATAGTTTTTTCTCAACTAATAGAGAGTCTACTAAATTCCTTGATGCCAAACTCAAAGAAATGGAATAGACTCTAAACCTCAAAGATACACGCATAGGGATGTATCAGTTTGAACCCGTGTTATCATTAGCAGCTTTGCCTCCATCTCCGTGTTCCTACGGGAGACCCTCTGAGAGAAATAAACCCTTTGCCATTTCTCCTTAGATAGTCTATGATGGTTCCTTTGTATGGGCCACAATGCCACTAGAAGATGGGGATGAGGAAAGAGCTATTATAGCTTGGATTTATAAAGAGAAAGACACATCTGAAAAAATCACTCCTACTCATGATATAGAACATGAACCAAACAGTGAAGGTTTCAAGCTCATGAAGCGCTTCGACTATAAAGGGAGTGACCCTATCAGGGTGAATGAAAATGGATTACTTGAACCAATTGAATCTAGAGGTCACCGAACAAAAGAAACTATAGGTCTAGACTTCAAGAAAATCCCATTTCATTTAGGGATCAACAAATTTATAACAGAACTAGAATTCCACCTAGAATCTAAAGACACTACCATAGTTTCAAATCCAGAGGACAGTTCGGATGAGGATATCTTTCCCTATCCCATTCCTCTAAATTTTTATAAACTCCTTGCGGAACTAGATGATTTTGTACCACATGTCAATACGACAGAAACTAACAGTGATTTTGATGACACTGTCTTGGCCACTCCACTAACATACGAGCGGTTGATAGAAATCCAAACTATTGATCCTAATTATGAAAGTGAGTTGTACATGTCACCATCCTTTCAAGAGTAGTTCAAGAAAGAACAAAACCAAGAAACCATTAATACTACAAGAGATGAAAATGTGTTAGATGGTATAGCCAGTGCTGATGGAATTCCTAAATCAAGCATCACTGATTCACATGAGTATGAGTTTGATTCTCTTTCTAATGCAACTTTTGATAAAGATATATATTTTGTTCATGTGTATGAAAACCTTCTCGAAGTAGGGTATGTGCAAGATCATGAGGGGCCAAACTATGCCCTTAAGTGGCAATAGAAAATTAGCAAATCGGGGTTAGTCAACTTGACGTGAAAATTTAAACTAGCTATCAACCTAATATCAAAAAGTTGTAAGAATAGAATCTGTAGAAAATTGAATGTAGTTTCTAAACTACTAGGCCTTTTATGAAAAAAGTAAGTATGATTGGTGAAAAGTATAGATTTCAATGTAGTAGTACAAAAATTTCTAGAAAAAATAAGAAGTAGGTGTATGTCTGACCACCTTAATCATAATCAAATGATAATATTTTATTATAAGATTTAATATATAAGTAGTAGACTCATGCCCAGATGTGACACATATTTTTAAATAATTATATTCCAAAAAAATAATTAATTATGAATTTTCTAACACAACATTTAGAATTAAAAAAACTCTTGTGTCTAACCACCTTAACTCATTCAAAACTTTACAAAATTGAAAAAAAAATTCCTTATAGTAGGTGAAGCATAGAATATGATGCATTTTTTAGATTTAAAAAATGTTATACCGTCTAAAAGATATAGTCATTTTTCAATCAGTATATAAATCAACACTTTGAAGGTAACTCAATTAGAAAATAATTAATAATTGCTTACCAAGTTGAAAATTTGACAACAATTATATCGATAGAAAGTTGATAATCTCCTTAAGATACCCTTTTCATTTAATCAAATCCAGGTGAAAAAAAGTCGTCAGCTACATGGTCGAAGGTTGGAACTCAGCGAAACGGGGGAAAAACATGTTTTTGAGACATTTCAATAGTTGACCATGTAGGTTTGGTGCACAAAGCCATACTGAGCCTAATCAGGTACCTGATATTTTCGTGTACCCAATATTTTTGGGTACCCAAAAATACCGACTGAATTTTGATTTTTAACTTTTCCCTCCCCTTTCTCTCTCTTAATTTCTCCAACCCCTTTCTCCCTTCCATTTCTCCATCCTTGATTTTTAACCTCTCTCTCTCTCTCTCTCTCTCTCCATATATATAAGTATATGACATAAAATTTAAAACCCCTAAGATATTATAATATAAAATATATAATTCAATCTTTAATTATATATAATACATATTTAAACATTATAATATATATAAAATAGTGATATCATTCATATTTCAAAGTTCAATTTTATATTTAAACATCATATAATTCAAAGTTCATATTTCATAGTTAAACATTATATATATATACCTCTTTTTATATATAAAAGTTCAATTTTTTCATTTACTCCCGCCATTTTTCCACGTACCCAAAAATATCAATTACCTAATTATTGACTACTGTAACTTTGACCAAAATATTCCCTGCCCCCCACAGACCAGAGAATCATGTGATTTCAGACTTTTTTCATGAGTTGTAGAAAAAAAAGTGATTTTTGGCCCATTTTTTGAAAGTTAATTAAATTAAGTTGTTTTTTGTCAACTTGTGGTCTCACCATGGGAAGCATTAGTCATCAAAAGGATAAATGGAAGAGGAAGGTGACAGATGAATAAATTCAATCATATAGGGAAAAAGATAGGGAAAATCATAGAAGAAGGAGAGAAGGTATGTTAAACATTAATCAAGGTGACCCCGTAAATATAGTTGCAAGTGAAGAGGATGTTGAATTTGAAAATAATATGGAAATTAATTTTGTGAATAACAATGTATGGAGTGAAGATGAAAATTTAGAGATGGAGAATTAAAATGTAGACTTGGGGAATGAAAATGTAGACTTGGGGAATGACAATGAATGGAATGAAGATGAAAATATGTAGATGGAGATTGAAAATGTAGACTTGGGGAATGAAAATGTTGCACAAGAACCACATGAATGTTACACATCTCCAAGTTATATGTGAAATGAAGTCCCTTGCAATAAAGATAATCAATCTTCAAATTTGGAGCTTTCAAGAACACCTAAATGGTTAATTGAAATTGAGGAGAACATTATGAATAATTGGGAAGGATAGAGGTCACATAAAATCATCAGGTTGTGGGCTTCAAGACTTTATGCTCAATTTTTTAAAAACAAGACATTGGTTGAGAAATGTAAAAATTTTGTGCACTTGTAAAAGATGCAAAAGATCAGATCTGTGTTTGTGAAATTGAAAATTCACGTGAACAAGAAAATGGAGAGAAATACCATTGTTGTGAAGAATATTTTCAATTCTCTCAATAGCATTGGGAAGACTAGAAGAGAAAAAGACAAGAGAGTTACTCGGAGGGTTATTACAACCTCCCTAGTGAGTCATCAATTGAGAAAGGCTCGTTTGATTATACAAACTTGTGTTTACTTCAATATAGATCGTAAAACTTTGGGTAGAGAACTTGCAAGAATAGAAAGACTTCATGATCTACTTCAAATTGATACATGGCTTTATGGTGGGAGACTTCCACATTTCGATAAGAAGCTAGCAGATGTTGTCAAGGATGAAATCCAATAATTTTGGGATGCTAACTCAAGAGTGTCACCAAAGGTGAAGGATGTCTTCAAGTTGAGAGTTGGAAATCGAGACTGAACTCCACATCCTAAACATTATGTGGAGGTAAGTCAGGCAATTTTGTATAAAAAAATTTGTGAGACACATCCAACATTGAAAATATCACAAAGGTCTTTTGAATCCATGAAGCCATTTTATTGTGTACCCCTTAAGATTTAGACGACATGTTGTTGCAAATATCATGTTGAGTTTTCAATGCATCATGAATTATTATGGTCCATTCATTCTACTTTTCATACTAATGAAATGCTAGAGGATTGTGGTGCAAGTGGTCTTCCCAAATCATCAAGAGACTTGCTAGATCAATTTTTATGTCATAGAGATAATGGTTTTTTATTTTATAAAAAATATTGCTTAAATGCAAAGTGCTCAGAATGTGGTGGCTTCTCCAAGTTTAGGACATATTTTCATGAGGGTTTGGAACACAATTTTGGAAAGACACTAGTCCAAAAAAATGTATATGAAACAGTGAAATATACATTGAAGGGTGGAGGTGAAGGCTCTAGATGTGAGTTAGTTGCAAAAGAATACAATGTTGATTTTATCTCAGATTTGAAGACAAATTTTTTTTACAAGTATGCAAGGCATAGTCACGTGTCTCAATGGTTGGATCAACAATTCAAGACATGTAAGGACACTTTACCCATTGGAACTATTATATCCACTGTAGAAATTTCTGAGAACTATACATTGCAGCCCCAAAATGAGACTCAAGCTCAATATTACAATTCCATTCAGGTTGCTATTTTTGTATGCATCACTTATAGACATTCCTCTAATATCACAAAAGATGAGTGAAAGATAATCAGAGAGTGCCATTTTTATATGAGCGATGATAGGTCTCATTCTCATGAGTTTGTTTAACATTGATTCCAGAACTATTTTGACTTCTTGGAGGAATGGTATTGCTATAGATAGGCATCTCATTTGTCAAATAATTGCACTGGTCAATTTAAGAATGCCAGAATGTTTTATTGGTTGTGTACAATGAATGTGGAGAGAGGTGTACCTCATATTTGGAGTTTTTTTGAGTCAGGGCATGGGAAAGAGTAGCATGAAGGAGTAGGTGCATGTTTGAAGAGAGCTCTAGTTAAGGAGCAATTGAGGATTTTAGGTGCTATACTTCTTGATACTTGTTCTATTGTTGATTGGTGTACTTCAACATTGTCACAAGGGGAGACTCTTGATTCTACAGTGTGCAGATTCTTTTGGTTGGTTAAGGAGGGAACTATAGGAGATATATTGGATTGTCAAAAAGTGAAAGACTCTTTAAAAATACATTCATTTTGAAGCTCCAATAGTAGTACATGCACCATTTGGACACGAGAGTTGGCTTATTTTTTCCCTATGTGTCTTTAGTATGATTGGGATCATTGTGAGTTAAGTGAGTGGGTGGATACATGGGTTCCATAGTATCTAACTCCTTTATCTTTGACACTCTATAAGAAATGATGGCATGGACACTTCAGTTGAGTATGACCATCTTTCAGATCTTCTGTAGCTAGGAGATGTTTTTTCATTGGTTGCACCACGGGGGAATGATGAGAGGTTAGATTATTGGTTAGCACGTTGTGTATGAGGTAAACATAAGCTTGTACAACTGATGATAGATGATGATGGGTACACATATCCTACTAGTTCAGTTGTTGTGAGAACATGGCTGTGAACATACATGATTAGAAAGAATTGAATTCCTACATTTGAAGACTATGAGAAGCACAAAACTATTCTCATGTATTCACACCTTGTTATAGAAAAAAATTTAAAGTTGTCAAAGCATCAAGGAAGACCAAAGAAAAAAGAACTTTTGACTATTAGTACTACTGATCATGAATCACTATTAGAGACCTTGAAGCAAAGAGATGACCCTTCAGGAACACTTGACTAGGTAATAAGTTAACTTAGTGAAATGTTTTCTAAGTTCGTTAAGCTTAATTTCAATACATTAATTTAACCTTTCTTAGATTGTATTTAGAGTCAATAAACTTGGTTTTGTATGTGGATTTTAACTTGTGAAAGAGCACCTATGAAGACACCAATGGTCACCATGGATCCAATCAGAGATAGAAGGACAAAAGGATACTTAATGTTTAATTGAGATCTTTTAAAGCCTATAATGGAAATTTGTAACAATCAATTTGATTTAAAAGTTAAATGTCCTAGATAGAAGTCTTGATAAGGACTTATGACCAATATCATGTATGGGTGGCCAATAGTGCCAACAAGGGATCTAAGTATACATTTTCTCAGAAAAAGGAAATGAAAACACATAATTTTTTTATTATTTACTTATGTCATTTGTATGGTTTGAATTCTTACACATTTGATTTTTGTTTCTAATGTTTTAAGGATATTATTTTTTATTATTTAAAACAATATTTGATTCTTTGAAAGTTCATTTGAATCAAATGGATACATACATGATAGATGTAAATGATTCATTGTGCAGTGAGGGTTAGTTGAAAGTAGCACCGTAGTGTATCTTTCAAACCATCCATCCTGGCATCAAACCTAGGGGTCCATCAACTCTGGATGTCTGTGTAAATGCTAGTGATAACCCCATTCTGCCCATGAAGTCATTGGAATGCTTGCAACCACGCTCGACCCAAGTAACCCCAAGGTGCACTAAGCATGATTAGGCAGCGATTTTTTGATTCTCGTATCTTAGACCTCGTGAGAGGTATCAAAAAATTGTAAGGGACTATGGGATCATTATTCAGAGGTCTATAATAACCTCTCTCAGTTTTGGGAGATTCATCTTTGTTTGCATTTGGCAAGGCGATCTCAGTCGATGCCAAAACTTGCAGTAAGGGTCAGTTGAAAGTAGCTCTGTAGTGTATCTTTCAAACCATCTATCTTGGCATCAAATCGTTTGCTCCATCGGCTCTAATTGGCCAAGTAAATGCTAGTGACAATCAAATTCTACCCACAAAGTCATTGGAACTCTTGCAAATATGTTCGACCCAAGTGACCCCAAGGTGCACTAACCACAATTAGGCAACGATCTTCTGATGCTCATATCTCAAACCTCATGAGAGGTATTGAAAAACCATCACGGGATATGGGATTTTGATTTTGAGGTCTACAATAATCTCTCTCAATTTTGGGTGATTTGGTTTCATTTTCATTTGGCAAGGTGATCTCAGTCGATGCCAAAACTTGCAGTAAGGGTCAACTAAAAGTAGCTCTACAGTGCATCTTTCAAACCATCCATCCTGGCATCAAACCATCTGCTCCATCGGCTCTAGTTGGCTGAGTAACACTAGTGACAACCCCATTCTTCCTAGAGAGTCACTGGAATGCTCCCAACTATGCTCGACCCAAGTGACCCGAAGGTGCACTAAGCACGATTGGGTAGAAATCTTCTGAGGCTCATATCTTAGACCTCATGAGAGATATCGAAAAACTATCAGAGGCTACGAGATCATGTTTCTAAGGTCTACAATAACCTCTCTTGATTTTGGGTGATTCAACTTTTTTTTCATTTGGTAAGGTGATGTTAGTCGATGCCAAAACTTTTAGTGAGGGTCAACTAAAAGTAGCTCTGCAGTGCATCTTTCAAACCGTCCATCCTGGCATCAAACCGTCTGCTCTATTGGCTTTGGTTGGCCGGGTAACGCTAGTGACAACCCCATTCCACCCAAAAAGTCACTGGAATGCTATCGACTACGCTTATCCAAGTGACCCCAAGGTGCACTAATCATGATTGGGTAGCAATCTTCTAAGGCTCATATCTTAGACCTCGTGAGAGATATTGACAAACTGTCAAGGGCTACGAGATCATGTTTTTGAGGTCTACAATAACCTCTCTCAATTTTGGGTGATTCAACTTCATTTTCATTTGGCAAGTTGATATTAGTCGATGCAAAAACTATCAGTGAGGGTTAGTGACCTCGTTCCACCCACGGAGTCACTGGAACACTCACGACCATACTTGAGCCAAGTAACCCCAAGGTGCACTAAAAATGATTGGGTAGTGATCTTCCAAGGCTCATATCTTAGACCTCATGAGAGATATCAAAAATCCCTCAGGGGCTACGAGATCATGTTTCTAAGCTCTACAATAACCTCTCTCAATTTTGGGTGATTCGACTTCATTTTCATTTGGCAAGGCAATCTCAGTCGATGCCAAAACTTGCAGTGAGGGTCAATTGAAAGTAGCCCCATAGTGTATCTTTCAAACTATCCATCCTAGCATCAAAACATCTACTCCACCAGCTCTGGTTGGCTGATTAAATGCTAGTGACAACCCCATTCTACCCACGGAATCACTGGAATGCTTGCGACCACGCTCGACCCAAGTGACCCCAAGGTGTACTAAGCATGATTGGGCAGCGATCTTCCAAGGCTCATATCTTGAACCTCATGGGAGGTATCAACAAAATGTTAGGGGTTCTGGGATTGTGTTTTTGAGGTCTATAATAACCTCTCTTAGTTTTGGGGGATTTGACTTCATTTGCATTTTCAAGGTGAACCGAGTTGATGCCAAAACTTGCAGTGAGGGTCAGTTGAAAGTAGCTCCTGAGTGTATCTTTTAAACCATCCATCCTAGCATCAAGTCATCTACTCCATTGGCTTTGGTTGGTCAAGTAAACACTAGTGACAATCCCATTCCACCCATGGAGTCACTGTAACACTCATGACCATGCTTGACCTAAGTGACCCCAAGGTGCACTAAGCACAATTGGGCAGCAATCTTTCAAGGCTTGTATCTCAAACCTCATGAGAGGTATCGACAAACCATCGGGGGATACAATAACCTCTCTCATTTTTGGGTGATTCGACTTCATTTGCATTTGGCAAGGTGATCTCAGTCAATGTAAAAACTTCCAATGAGGATCAGTTGAAACTATCTCTGCAATGTATCTTTCAAACCATCCATCCTGGCATCGAACTGCCTACTTCATTGACTCTGGTTGGCAGGGTAAATGCCAATGACAACCCTATTCTACCCATGGAGTCATTGGAATTCTCATGAACATGCTTGACCCAAGTGACCCCAAGGTGCACTAAGCATGATTGGGAAGCGATCTTCCAAGGCTCGTATCTTAGACCTCATGAGAGGTATCAAAAAATCATCAAGGGCTATGAGATCATGTTTCCAAGGTCTACAATAACCTCTATCAATTTTGGGTGATTTGACTTCATTTGCATTTGGAAAGATGGTCTTATTCAATGCCAAAACTTGCAGTGAGGGTCAGTTGAAAGTAGCTCCTCAGTGTATCTTTCAAACCATCTATCCTAGCATCGAACCGTCTGCTCCATTGGCTATGGTTGGCTGGATTAATGCCAATGACAACCCCATTCCACCCACGGAGTCATTGGAATTCTCGCAACCACACTTGACCCAAGTGACCCAAGGTATGTAACTGAGGACAATAAATTTATTACATCTATTAATTTATTACACCTGCATAAATTATTACATATGGGTAATTTATTACAACTATTATATAAAATTCAAACAAATTGACATATAACTTCAACAAGATATAATTTAAATCATAATGATAATTATAGTCAAGATATAACTTCACCATTCAATTCCATAAACATGAATAATAAATATGTGTACAAAAGATCACGCAAATATAACATAAAAATGAACATGTTCTATATATAGAAAGTATCAAATGTATCAAAAGTATCTCCATATACAAATATGGCACATGCCTTTTCAAAATATCTACAAAATCAATGTTTCAAGGTGTATAATGTGACATATATGCCATCTCAAAATGTGCCAAGTGGCATCTCTAAATGACCACAAAACTAAAACTACATCCTATGTCATAGGGGGATCATCAAAATGTATCCTCTTTTAAGAAGTGTTTGGTTTGATTGATCCTTCATAAAAAATGAGTTCAAACCCAAGTTAGATTGCTTAGTTTATATGATTTGTACACACACACACACACACACACACATATAATTCATAATTCAAACACTAATTTAATTAAAATTATAATTGAATACAAATATCTATACCTGGCCTCTCAGTTGCCTACCATGATCAGGTGTCCTCGCATAAGTCTTTGGTAGTGATGGGACAATGCCACCAATACAAACTCCGACCTATAAATATATATTTTCAATAATGAGATTAGTAGAGTGATGCAACATAGAGTAATAAATCTACAAAATAGGATTATAGCATAATACAATTACAAATTGATTGAACTAAAATTAAAACTTACATCTATTGATCCCTCCTCTGGAATAGTAGGTTGTAACAAAGATATGAAAGATTCTCATGGGCCCTCCCACACACTGAGAGTAACCTATGAGAGTAAAAAGATTGTTAATTATATATAAATGTACTTCATCATAACAACCCTAGTTACAAAATAGGAATAACAATATGTAAAAGTCTACGTACAATCAGGCTATCACTCCAAATCGAGATGCCTATCAGCCTAGGCTCCCAAACCTATGTCGGGACATCATCAAGAGCCACACCCTATACAATAAAGTGCAAGTAAAACTATCTATTACTACACACAAGTGGCATACATATGCATTCTTAATTAATCTTAAACAATTAATTACCTTTCCTTTGTTGACACATGAAGAAGGAACCCCCTCGTGCCCCCCACTAACATCAGCTGTAGCCTACAAGAGTACAATAAGATGAAAATATATTAGTAAATGTATGAATTTTATTTCTCTAATTGATATAGATTTAAGCATGTACACCAAATGATATAAAAAAAGCTAATGGGTACATAATTTATAATATACCGTATAGGTGTCAAGGTCAAATGAAATGGCTGAAAGTGTGGAGTCATCCACTTGTCTCAACTCCTCCTCTGTCATCGACTGAACATAAATGGAAAAAATATATATACATAAGTGCATGCAATCATTAAAAATAATCTAAATAAATAAATTATTTTTAAATTAAATAATTAATGTGAAAAATTTATTTATAATGTTTACTCTTACCATATCAACAGTTGTCCATGGCTCTGCGTACCCCTCCTTAGCACTCTCATGGGACGTAGATGCTCTACGAGGTGTTGCAACCTCTATAGCTATGTCTCCTATATCCTCCTCACCAATAACATAGTGATATGTATCAGCATCAGTAAGCAGTCCAAGGCACAAATTCTTGCACATAATGCAAGTATGGGCCACGCATACATGTGAACTGCTGCCAGATGTCATTGCGCCAGCATCATCCACACTAGGAGGCAATGATGACCTGGTCTGCATGATCAAATGATCACTAAGCAAATGAATGGCCCTAATACTCTATGAGACAACCTCTAGAATGATATTGAGATGCTTCACTAGAGGAGTGGGTGCGACATCAATGGAGGAGACAAAGGTAGTGGCATTTTTGCACTGGGAAAATGGCCTAGTCTGAGGAGCTCCTCTACTTATGCCCATGTTGGGCCTCATGCTCCAATAATTAACATCATGACCAAGCACAAACTAAACATACAATTTTTTTATGAAATAGAAAGGGAGCTCCAAATTTCTATGGGGTGGTTTATCAAAAACCATCCACCAGCAATCCCAAAAGTGTGTGCGCATTGCTTCATTTGTGCACCATTTTATTGATAATTTGGGCTTTTCGGGGTCAACTTTTAATCTAGTTTTAGGATTAACAAAAAGGGAGTCTATATCTTCCTTATTTATATTAAAGGCCACAACCACATCATGGTCAAGCCCATCATCAAATTGGGTGTGCATATCATCATGCCAATGAAGAGCAGGATTATGTTGTTGCATAAGGGTGTTAATGTTTCCAACAATGGTATTTAGGGTGGCAAGCATAGGAGCTAATGTAGGTATATTTTGATACATGTTTTTGAAGCCCAGTATAGTGTTCAAGTTCTCTTGTATCAAATGCTCTAAAGATTGAGGCTTTTGAAGTGGTTCTGGATTGTTTTGGGGATCGTTATTTGGTGGGGGAGGGTTATTATCTTCATTGTTGTCAGCCATGCCTGATTAAATAATAAATAAATATAAATTTCAAATTGATTTCATATATTATTAGAAAAATCAATACAAAACCCTATTTTAACCAAAAAAACTACATTTAACATGAAAATGAAAGAAAATAATCAAGATCTAGCAAGAATTTATTTATCGGATAAATTCTAGAGTTGAATTTGTTGTTGGAGAAATCAGGTACCTGAAAATATCATGTATAGGATATTTGGAGCAGCTTTCTAAACTCAAAATGTTGAGAGAAATAAGGAAAATAGATCATGAGATTTGATTTATGCCATAGGTTTTAGGTACCCAATTTGTTCGGGTACCCAAAAATATGAGGTACCTGATTAGGCTTGTGCTTTGGTGTCAGGTTTTCCTAGGTGTACTAACACCCAGGCCTACTAAAAAGTCAACATACATTTTTATGCACTTTTGGATGATTGAAAAGTGGATTTTTTTACATCGCCACTTTTTGTCACCTCATGATCCTGCACATACACAATAGGTAAAGGGTCTAGTGTTAGGATGACCGAGTATGATTCCACTAACGTTAACATCTCCTCTACTTCTGTTGGGACAAATCAAGAGGAATCGAATAGACCTCTAGATGAGATTTCATTATGTCTCAACTTGCTTTTTCATGCTTGTGATGACTATAATGTGAACACACTTGAACCCACCACTTCTCTTTCACTCCAACATCCTGAACTCATCGACTGCAACTCTTCCTCTCAATCTAGTGAAGTCCTTATGTTTCAGAATGACTACACTCTTGCCTATTACCTTAATGTTGTCGAACCTGTAATGTGTTAGCATATGCAAAAAATTTCATGGCTTCATTATCTTTCCCTTGCTCTTTGTGTCATTTTCATGTCTCCAGCTAAGCCCTAAGTAGAATTTTAAAAAACTAGCCGTTACATTTTAAACCCTTTTTTTTTAACCCTGGCCTTGTTATAATTTCATGTTACTTTATCAGGTCACTTAAAAGTCCTAATTTTCATGTGTGCATTTCTTTCTTGGCTTGTCACTTGTTCACGTGTTTCCTAGCATTCATTTCTTACTTTCTATGAACTAGCAATTACCTATGGTCGCATATTCTCATGTTCCTAGTGGCTTATCTCTTAACTATTTGCGACTTGGCATGGCAGTTTCCTTTTCTTTGGTCACATGTTCGCGTAGTTTTTTGGGCCCAGTCTTCTGACAACATCTCCATCTGATGGTTAGCGTAAGTTCTTAAGGGATGTGTTAGAGGCTTGAGATCTTACACTGATCGTTGATCTTTCCTAATGATGTAGCTTTTCTTTTCAAGCGGGTCCACTTGCCAAGTATTCTGATTTGGAGGAATTTTATTGGTCCACATGTTATGATTCAAAATTTTGTTAGTGGGACCGGTCTTCTTAATGTTTAGGTGGATTAAGGTTCAATCTAATTTTGTGGCTGTTGTTATACTATTGATATAACATGCTTGACTTTTAACACAGCGATATAGCGACAACAGTTGATTCTCATCAGAGATTTGCGGGTCCAAGATTACACGTAGGCATAGTTGGCACTTTTTGATTCATCCATGTATTTTCATGGTGGCTTATTGTCAGTGGGACCTGAGCTTTCAGTGTTTCAGAGGGTCCTGGTCTTGTTAGATGATTGACGGTGGGCATTTCTTTGCAAGGGATGTGTTAGATGTATGAGATTTTGAGATGACCATTGATTATGTTGAGTGATGTAGCCTTTTCTTTTGGTGGGTCCTTTGTTAGTAATGACTGAGTGATTGTGGTGAATGATGCAGTGACATGTGGTAGTTTGCAGGTGGGCCCAGGTGGTGTCTGGCGGTCTTGATAAAGTTTTAGCGGTCGATAAATTTTAATGATTTTTGCTCATTCACAAAATGATACGGCAGTTATCTGAATCTTTTAGTGGTTCAGTGAACAAGCATTCATGGAATCACTAAACTTTCTGATGGATAGATAAAATGTTTCATGAGCTGGTGAAAGCCTCTTGTCATAGTTCACCAAATGTGGGACTGGAGTTAGTTGTTTTCTTCTTGTCGCTAGTTCGTAGAGTTAAAAGGTAGGTTAAGATTTCACCTTGCGAATAGGAAATGTGCTGTCGCATAATCGCTAAAGTAAACTAGGATTCCTTGTAAGGCTAAAATCATAAAAGACCACAAAAGAGAGAAATGGGAAGGCCAAGACTTAAAGTTGGTTCAGATTTGAATGTCAACCACCGATTTGCCGCAAGAACCATGGAAATGATCATTATTATTCAAATTCAAATTTTTGAGGGGGTTTCTAGTGATAGGAAGGACTAGAATTCAATGCAGAGGTGACTGGAACTGGTGGGAAATGATCTGTTTGTTGTTGCAGTGTGATCCAGGGTGTGCCGTGTTCATTTGTAGGGTCTATACTCTATGGTTTTGTGCTTGAGGTGTGTTGCAGGGTTGACATTTTGAGCATTTTTGTGGTTCTCAGTACCTTCATAGAGAATTTATCATGATTGAGGATCATTCCAGGATTTTATTTCTCCTGGTTGCCTAGGTTTCCACCCCTATAATAACTTTGTGACCATTTCCAGTGGGTTTGGTGGTTGAAACCCTAACCCTAATTCATCCATAGCTTGTTGCATTCTCTTTGAGGATTCCAAGACGACTAGGGAGTATAAGTTGCAAAAATTTTGATTTTGTGGGGGTTCCAAAACTTTCTTTGGTCCTAGGTTGGTTGTTCATGGTGTTTTACTGATAGAGAAGCTAGATTTTGTATCTTTTCCTATCCTTGTGTTGTTCTGATTATGTACTGATTCTAAATATATTAATGAGAATGCTATTGAGTTCCAATCTTGCATTTATGTATGTCTTCTTGATTCGGTTCTAAACTCATATATGTTAATGTCACAAAGTGTATTAGCATATGGTAAACAAAGAGTATTGTGAAGTCATCTCTGAGTTCCTAACAAAGTTAGGATTAAAGTCTTTTAGGTGGGTTCAGTGAGTTTATAGCCAAGTAAGAATCTGATGTCCTTGTGTTTGAGGGAGAGGGGTAATAGAAAAAGCACTTATCCTGGATTTAGTTGTGTTTGAATTAAGGTATTCAGTTGATGTATATAATTGGGTGACTCTTTGCCCTAGGTTAAGGCACTGGTAAATCCTCTGGAGGTATTTCATTGTCATCAACCACACACAAACATTTAAATGATAAAATCTTAAAGTTGTTAGTAAAGAGTATATAGTTGTATATCATTTAGTGATTCCTTTCAAGAAGTGAATCAAGGGTACACCCGCCTGAGCATTGAGGCTCAAAGTGTAGGAGGATCTCTTTTGATCCTTGTTAATTGGCCCTCTTTCTTGTAGACTTTGGAGTGGTGATAGAGTCAAAGTGTTATTTAAGTTATCCATCAAAGTATAAATCTACAAGTGAAGATCAAAGGGAACTCCCAACATAATGTTCTCCACTAGTGAAGACAATGTCAACATGACTGAATCTGATATCAAGTATCTCTATCATGAAATTAAAAGAAAAAAGAATAGGTGCTCTGATGGTGAAAACCACATTTTGGCAGTGTCAAAGCCGAAAAAAGTAAAAATAAATGACGTATTTGAGGGTGAAAACCTCTTTGAGGCACCCAAGGATGAGATACTTGATACACTTCCCTGTCAATATCAAGAAAGACCATCAGTGTTGATTGAGCCAACCCAACTAGTGAATATGGGTATGGAAGCTGCACCTCAGATTATTCATTTGGCATAGTCACTATCTACAGAAGAGAAAGAAGAGTTCACAAATTTCTTTTGAAGCATTAAAATCAATTTTTCATAGACTTACTCTAATATGCCTAGATTGGATCCTAATCTAATCATGCTTCATCTATCTATTGCACTAGGCGTTAAGCCTGTCAAAAAAAAGCTTCATAAAATGCATCCACATGTGGCATTCTTAGTCAAGGCGGAGTTAGATAAACTTCTCAAAGCTAGTTTCATCAAAGCCATTAAGTATGTAGAATGGATTTCCAATATTGTTCTGGTTACTAAGCATGATAAATCCATTCGAGTCTGCACAAACTTTCAGGACCTGAATAAAGCATGTCCTAAAGATGACTTTCCATTACCCAACATTGACATGATTGTGGATATGACGAAAGGTTATGAAATGTATTCTCTAATGGATGGTTTCTTTGGTTATAATTAGATAAATATCATGCTAGAAGATCAAGAAAAGACTTCCTTCACATGTGCTTGGGGAACTTTCTATTGCAATGTCATGCCCTTCAGACGTAAAAATGTTGGAGCTACATATCAAATGGTTGTGACCACCATCTTTCATGAAATGATGCACAAAATGATGGAAGATTATATAGATGACACTTTGGCTAAGAGTATGCAAGGGAAGGCACATCCTACGGATCTACGTCCTATACTAGATCAAATGGAACAATTCAGTCTGAGGCTTAACCCCAAAAAGTGTGTATTTGGGGTCATTTCTGGCAAGTTATTTGGTTACATCATATCTGCTAAAGGCAAAGAGGTAGATCTTGAGAAAGTTCAAGCTATCATGGAAATGCCTCCACCAAAGAACATCAGTCAGATGAGAGGACCTCAGAGTAGACTGCAATCCATTCAATGCTTCATTGCACAACTAGTCGATAAGTCACAACCATTCACCAAGACTCTACATAAAGGTCTGACTTATGAGTGAAAAGAATACTATGATAGAGGGCTCACATAGATCAAACAATACCTTGCAAATCTGCCAATCTTGATGACTCCTATTCATGGGAAGCCACTCATCCTTTATATCTAAACTACAGACACATCTTTGGGTGTCATGTTGGCTCAAGAAGATCATAATAAAAAAGAACGAGTCATTTATTACATCAGCAAAACTCTGGTTTTATATGAGACAAATTATTCTATCATAGAGAAAGCTTTCCTAGTAGTGGTGTTTGCTTCACAAAAATTATGGCACTACATGCTTACTCACACTATAAGACTCATTGCTAAAATTGATCCATTAAAGTACTTTCATAGAAAAGCTTCCCTCACAGGCAGACTGGAAAAATGGGTCATGTTACTTAGTGAGTTTGACATTGAGTATGTAGAGAGAAAGGCTATCAAAGGACAAGAAATTGCAAATCAGTTGGCAGAAGCTCCTCTCAAGGATCATCAACCATTAAACATTGAGTTTCTAGATGAGTCCATAATGCTTCTTACACATCAAACATGGAATATATTCTTCGAAGGATCATTCACCTAGTAGGGGTCAGGTGCTAGAATATTATTCATTACCCCATAGAGATATTCTTTACCTAAAGCTTACAAAATATTATTTCCATGCACAAACAACATTGTTGAGTATGAGGCTTTAATGAATGGCATAAAGATAGCCATAGAATGGTGTGTGGATGAACTTAAATTGTTTGGAGACTCATAATTGGTCATCAATCAGGTTAATGACATCTATTAGAAAAGATGATAAGCTATTGCCTTATAAATAGATGGTTTGTTAGCATGTGCAAAAAATTTCATGGCTTCATTGTGTTTCCCCTGGTCTTTGTGTCATTTTCATGTCTCCAGCTAAGCCCTAAGCATAATTTTCAAAAAGCTAGTTGTTACATTTTAAACCCTTTGTTTTAACCCTGCCTTGTTATAATTTCATGTTACTTTATTAGGTCACTTAAAAGTCCTAATTTGCATGTGCACATTTCTTTCTCAGCTTTTTGCTTGTTCACGTGTTGCTTGGCAGCCATTTCTTAACTTTCTGCGAACTAGCGATTACCTGTGGTCGCATATTCTCATGTTCCTGGCGGCTTATCTCTTAACTGTTTGTGACTTGGCATGGTGGTTTCCTTTTCTTTGGTTGCATGTTCGTGTAGTTTTTTGGGCCCAGTATTTTGACAACATCTCCATCCGACAGTCAACGTAAGTTCTTAAGGGATGTGTCAGAGGCTTGAGATCTTGCCCTAATCATTGATCTTTCCTTATGACGTGGCTTTTCTTTTCAAGCGGGTCCACTTGCTGGGTATTCTGATTTGGAGGAATTTTATTGGTCCACATGTTATGATTTAGAATGTTGTTAGTGGGACCAGTCTTCTTAGCATTTAGGCGGGTTAAGGTTCGGTCTAATCTTGTGGCTGTCATTATACCATTGATATAACATGCTCAACTTTTAACACAATGGTATAGCGACAGCCGTTAATTTTCATGAGAGATTTGTGGGTCCAAGATTACATGTAGGCACAATTGGCACTTTTTGATTTGTCCATGTATTTGCATGGTGGCTTGTTGTCAGTGGGACCTGAGCTTTCGGTGTGTCATAGGGTCCTGGTCTTGTCATCGATGGTGGGCATGTCTTCGTAAGGGATGTGTTAGATGCATGAGATTTTGATACAGTCGTTAATTCTGTTAAGTGACGTAGCCTTTTTTTTGGTGGGTCCTTTGTCGATGATGACTGAGTGATTGTGGTGAATGATGCAGTGAGATGTGGCCATTTGCAGGCGGGCCCAGGTGGGGTCTGGCAGTCTTGATAAAGTTTTAGCGGCCAATAAATTTTAATGATTTTTGCTCATTCACGAAATGATACAGCGGTTCTCTAAATGTTTTAGCAGTTCAACGAACAAGTGTTCATGGAATCACTAAACTTTCTGGTGGATAGATAAAATGTTTTGCAAACTGGCGATGTCCTTTTATCACCAATTCACCAAATGTGGGACCAGAGTTAGTTGTTTTCTTCTTGTCACCAGTTCGCAAAGTTAAAAGGTAGGTTAAGATTTCACCTTGCGAACAGGATATGCTTTGTCGCATGGTCACTAGAAGGTAAACCCAGGGTGGTAGTCGAGTTAAGATTTAAAAGACCATGAAACATGAAGATCTAATGGTCAAGACTTAAAGTTGGTTCAGATTTCAATGTCGACTACTGATTTGCTACAAGCGCCATGGAAATGACCATTATTATTCAAATTCAAATTTTTGAGGGAGTTTCAAGTGACAGGAAGGACTAGAATTCAAAGCAGAGGAACTGGACCTGGTGGGAAATGATCTATTTGTTGTTGCAGTGTGGTCTAAGGTGTGTCGTGTTTGTCTACAGGACTTGTACTTTGTGGTTTTGTGCTCGAGGCATGTCGCAGGGTTGAAATTTTGAGCATTTTTGTGGTTCTTAGTACCTTCATAGAGAATTTATCATGACTGAGGATCATTGCAAGATTTTCTTTCTCTTGGTTGCTTGGGTTTCCACCCTATAATAACTTTGTGACCATTTCTAGTGGGTTTGGTGGTTGAAACCCTAACCCTAAGTCATCCATAGCTTGTTGCATTCTCTTTGAGAATTCCAAGATGACTAGGGAGTATAAGTTGCAGAAATTTTGATTTTGTGTTGGTTCAAAAACATTTTCTTTTGGTCCCTAGTTGTTGATAGTGTTTTAATGATAGAGGAGTTGGATTTTGTATCTTTTCCTATCTTTGTGTTGTTCTAATTTTATATTGATCCTAAATATGTTAATGAAAATACTATTGAGTTCCAATCTTGCATTTGTGTATGTCTTCTTGTTTCAGTTCTGAGCTCATATATGTTAATGTCACAAAGTGTATTAGCATATGGTAAACAAAGAGTATTGTGAAGTCATCTCTGAGTTCCTAACAATGTTAGGATTAAAGTCTTTTAGGTGGGTTCAGTGAGTTTATAGCCAAGTAAGAATTTGATGTCCTTGTGTTTGAGGGAGAGGGGTAATAGGAAAAACACTTATCCTGGATTCAATTATGTTTGAGTTAAGGTCTTCAGCTGATATATGTAATTGGGTGACTCTTTTCCCTAGGTTAAGGCACTGGTCCATCCTCTGGAGGTATTTCATTATCGTCAACCACACACAAACATTCAAATGATAAAATCTTAATGCAGTTAGTAAAGAGTATATAGTTGTATATCATTTAGTGATTCCTTTCAAGAAGTGAATCAAGGGTACACCCACCTGAGCATTGATGCTCAAAGTGTAGGAGGATCTCTTTTGATCCTTGTTAATTGGCCCTCTTTCTTGTAGAATTTGGAGTGGTGATAGAGTCAAAGTGTTATTTAAGTTATCCATCAAAGTATAAATCTATAGGTGAAGATCAAAGGGAACTCCCAACAAAATGGTGACTCTGCTGGGGAGAACAACAATGAACCAATATATCTATTAGGATTTCTAGTTGGGCCAGATTATAATGTCAAAATCTTTGGTTGACCAAATAGATTTAAAAGTTTTAAGTGCACTCTTGTTTTCCTATTGTATTCAGTTAAAAAGATTTACCATCTAGGTGTGTGGTGACTCAAAAGGTTAATACTAGTGCTATAAGCTATAAATCATGGATAAAAGGAGGAATATTATGTCCTTTGTTAGAAAGAATCTAGAGGTCACTCTGGAGAAATTGCCTAGACAAGAGAAGAAGAGTTGGATTAGAAGGAATGGTGAGTCTACTAGTGCTCCCATCAGAGAATAAATAAGTACTAGAGGTAGAGCACCACATGTTTCCTCAAGTGAGGAAGGTTCACAGGATAGAGTTTCTAGATTAGATGGTGGTCACTCTGAAGATAGATTCTATGATACCCCAGAGGTTGTATTTCAGGACAAGGGTCCATTGCCTGTAGGTCAGAGAGATGGGTTGGGAGATTGATTTAGATCTTGATGAAGAGAGTTTTAGAAGAGAACCCATGAGACCTAAGCAAGTGCACTTCCCCTATCAAAATCTTTCTGATATGGATGTGTCATCAGGTTCTGATGACATTATGGTAGATCCTAATGATTTAAATGCATTAAGGTTATAGTTGGTAGAGTAGGATGCCATACATAAGAGGTTACAAGAGGAGAGAGAGGTTGAGAAAGTGAATGCTCTAATAGAAAGACAGTCTCTCCTTAGAAAGATTAATGAAATGAAGGAGAGAAACAAGATGCTTGCTTCTGCTCCTAGGACTTGGCAACATGGTGTTTTTGGTGATCTTGAAGCTTTGACGAGTGAGAAGAGCGCTTATAGCAAGATCATGAATTTGATAAGGAGGGCCCTATGGCTAAACAAGTGCAAAGTTATGTTCCTCTGCCTAAAGATAAAGATGGGCATGAGATCACTAGGCCTGCGGTAGCTGCTAGTGAGAAAGGAAAGAAAAAGATGGTGGGACATCAAACAAGTAGATCATTGACAATACCAAGGGTCCCACCACCCAATTCAAATAAGGACATAGAAATAGAAAGAAGAAGAAAATAAGATGAGGACCTTGCAAGAGAATTAGAGAAGGCTGAAATTGAAGCTTCCATTGCAAAAAAGAGAAGAAAGATCCAATTCTTGAAGGCTTCATCAGCTAATGCTCTTGGTCCATTTGCTACTAAACTCAGTATGCCATCTATGACTACTACTGTTCCACTTAGTAATGCTACTAGTTCATTTCCTTCTTCATCTACTAGGATAGGTGTTGATCCTAGGCTGCAGTCAAATGCACAAGTAGACAGAAATGTAAATGCTAATGTTGATCCTAGGGTTAACACTAGTTCAAGTTTTCTAAGAAGACCTATGCAATTAGAGGCTATACGAAAATTAGTTTTGATGGAATTCCTGGTTACCCGAATGCTTTTCCAAATGATATAAGAGATAAGGTACCTAATTTTGCTGGTAATAATGCTATTAGTTGTGAAGAGCATCTTAGGTTATTTATTGATATGCTTAATGATTATGAGGTAGAGCATGAGGATGTAGTCATGAAATTATTTGTTCAATCTCTAATGGAGGATGCTAGAGATTGGTTTAAGAGACTTCGTGATAAATGTATTGATACTTGGGATTCCTTTGAGAGATGTTTTAAAGAGCAGTATGGTGATAGGCCTAATGCTAGTTTCATGTTGATTGAATTCAATACCATTAGGAAAAATCAGGATGAGACTGCAGCTAAATTCAACATGAGATTTCAGAAGGGTATGCATAAGTTGTTCCAAGTTATGCGGTTAGATGACAATGTATGTCTGACTACATACTTCAATGCATTTGATGGAAAGATGGGATATTTGTGGAGGGACAAAGAACCAAGAACTCTTAGGGATGCTTTTAGGATTATTGTCAACATTGAGAGTAATATGAAAATATCAGGGAAATTGGGTGGAAAGAGAGATGACCCTAAGTTGTTTGGGGATAAGAAATACAAAAAGGAAAATGATAAGAATGTTGGAGCTAGGAGGCAGGAAGAAGATAAATTGGATAAGGTGCTCAATGCATTGAAGGATTTGAAGGCACCTGCAAATAGGAACATCAATGCTCCTACCAATGAAAGGCCTCAATTCAACAACAATTTGAATAAATAGAATAGATTGTAGAACTACCCCTACAACACCCAATAGAAGGATGGCAAGCCTATTGTCCCTACTGCAAGAAATAACAATGATAGAGGTGTCCCTGACCCTCTACAAAAGGCTTCAATAAATGTCATGGAGGACATACCTTGGTGTGTTTCATGCCAGTTCCCTCATTCTACAGAGCATTGTGTAGTTGCACATTCTATGGCTGCAAATCAGGATTGTGGCAATCAGGAGATAGATCAAGAAGAAGATCAAGATGATGTTGGATGCAGCATGGCTTCTTCATATCTAGGATATAAAGAAGATTCTAATTTTGATGAAGAGGTAGATATAAATGTGAAGAGACATAATCAGGCCCTTTTTCATTAAGAATTTTTTTCTGATAGTGAAGATATTGATAGGAAGAGATGTAACATGAACTTTTCTTCTAAGCCAATAAATTTGAGAAGACCTTCTAGAGAAGAGATGGATAGGATTACTATAGAAATGATTGACCAGGTGCAAACTAGAGGCATGGTGGCAAGGAATACAAATGAGAAAGCTATACGAATGTTTATAAAGAGTACCAACTCCAGAGAGACTAATGAGAACAAATCAAAAGGTGATCACATGGAAAAATTCAAGAATGTAAAAGGTAAGAATTGTGAGCCTAAGGGAGTTGGAATTGAAAAGATTTCTAGTGAGATTGAGAGGTCAGTTAACACAATGGATAAGATTGAAAAAATGAGGGTGGCCGATACACCTAATATATCAAATAAGCAAAAGGATATTAAGGCACTGCAGATTGAGATTCCTTCTTCTACTCCTATTGATATGTTATCTGTATTGTCCCAAATTATAGTTAAGGTTCCATTGTCAGAATTGTTGAGGATACCTGAACACAAAGATAGAGCTATTGCATGGGTAGATAATGTTCACAACACTGATGTTGCATGCAATGGATCTCAGGATAAAGCTTTGAAAGGTGTTTCTACTCAGGGAATTGTGTCTCAAATTCCCCCTATATATTTGGACAGTTCTGTCAATGCTAGGCTTGAAAATATTGATCCATTCTTTTTAAGTGTTCTTGTGAATGGAATGAAGTTAAGGAATTGTATGATTGATAGTGGTGCCTCTAATATTGTCATGCCTTTCAAAATCATGGAGAAGTTGGGCCTTAAAGTTGATATAGTGTAAGGAAGATGTTGTGCAATGGATCAGAGGGAGGTACCAGTTATTGGGACTATTAATGCAATGCCATATAGGCTGGCAGCATATCCAGAGAAAGAGCTGACAATGAGTGTTTTGGTAGTGGACATCCTCCTCATTATGGGATGCTGCTATCTAGAAGATGGAGTGTTGCCATGGGTGGAAGTTTACAGTGTGATTTGTCCTATGCCACTTTCAAGATTGATGATCATTTTGTCAAGATTGAACAAGAGCCAAGAGTATGCCACATGATTGAAGGAAATATTGATAATGAAACTACATGTTTTGTGGATACTGATATTAATGCTTTTAGGGTAGAGATCCTTGTATTTGAAAATGAACCTATTTTGTCACCTATCTCTGTTGAGATAAGTGCTAATTCTGTGAAGGGTGATTTGTGGGTAATGTACTTTGATGGTGCAAATGGCAAGGATGGAGTAGGAGCAGGTATCTTACTTATTTCTCCTGATGGAAACACCTACAAGTTTTCTTTCACATTGAATTTCTTTTGTACCAACAATATAGAAGAATATGAGGCTTTGTTGTTAGGATTAAGGTTGGCACAAAAACATGGTATTAAGTGCTTAAGTGTTATTGGTGATTCTGAGTTGGTGGTGTCCCAAGTCAGATTCATATATACTTCCAAGAATAAAAGGCTAAAATAATATAGGAATGCAGTTTGGGATTTGATTGAACATTTTGATGCCTTCAACATTGAATGGAAGGATAGGAGTAACAACAAGCTGGTTGACTTGTTAGCCAATATTGCAATCAATCCCAATGATATTACATTTTCTGGTATTTCTAATGTTGAAATTTAGGCTAGGCCTAGCATACCAAACAATATTGAAAATTGGCAATTTTTTGATGATGATAATGATATCTTGAAGTTTATGAATTGTGAAGATCACTATCATGGTTAGGAATTTGATTGTTCAGCCTTGGTTGAGTCAGTAGAAGGAAAAGAGGTTGTCTTTGGCAATGAGGTCATTCAACTTAGAACTAACAAGGTGCCCAAGTAGCTTGTTGTTTTGGAGACTATCTTTGATAACCAGGATAGAGTTCAAAATAATATCAAAAGAGAAGATCATGCTGATCTAGAGGACATAAATCTTGGAACACATGAGACACCTAAGAAAATATACATTGGTAGAGATATATCTCAAAAGGTAAAGAAATCTTTGATTAAATTATTGAGAAAATTTAGGCATTTTTTTTGCATGGTCATATGATGACCTTAAGGTTTATAGAGAAGATTTGTTTCAGCATATTATTCCATTGAAAGAAGATGCTAAACCTTTCTGGCAAAAGCAAAGGCCTATTAATCCCACTTTGGCACACAAGATGCAAGAAGAGTTAATGAAGTTGAGAGATGATGGAATTATCAAGCCTATAAGGCACTCTTCTTGGGTGTCAAACCTTGTTCCTATGAGAAAGAAGAATGGTGACATCAGGCTTTGTGTGGACTTCAAGAATTTGAACATCAGCTCATTAAAAGATAATTATTGTCTGCCCAATATGGAAGCTATGTTGCAGAGAGTAACCAAATCAGAATTGATGTCTATGATGGATGGTTTCTCTAGTTACAATCAGGTAATTGTCAAGGAATTAGAGCAATTCAAGATAGCTTTCACAACACCTTGGGGGACATATGTTTATGTGAGAATGCCTTTTGGCCTCACAAATGCTGGTGCTACTTTTCAGAGGGCAATGTATGTTGCCTTCTCAGATTTCATAAATGATTTCCTTATTGTATATCAAGATGATTTAACTGCCTATTCCAAGAAGGAAGAAGACCACTGTATTCATTTAGAAAAAATATTTGTGAGGGCCTTGGAATTTGGCATTTCATTAAACCCAAGGAAATGTTCTTTTGGTGTCATTTAGTTAAGTTGCTTGGCCACTTAGCTGGGAAGCAAGGAGTGAGAATTGACACTGAAAGGGTAGCAACTATAGAAAAAATTCAGAGGCCAAAGAATGTTAAAGGAATCCAGTCCTTCTCTGGTTAGGTCAATTTATTAAGGAGGTTTGTGAAAAATTTTGCAGAGGTTACTAGACCTATTACTAAGATGCTGAAGAAGGGATCTGCAATCAATTGGAAGGGTGAGCCTCATGAGGCTTTTAAAAATATCAAGCAGGCTATCAAAGATGGACCAATGCTTAAGGCACTGGATTATAATGTCCCAATGCACATTGTCTCCTTTGCATCTTTTCACACTATTGTTGCAGTTTTGTTACAAAAGAATAAGGATGGTTTTGAGCAGCCTATTGCATTTTTTAGTAAATCTTTGTAGGCTATAGAATTGAAGTATGACATAAATGAAAAATAAGCATATGCACTTGTGAAGGCAATCAAGGCTTTTAGGTGTTACTTGATGGGGGCAGTTGTGATTACTTTTATGCCAAGTGTAGCTATGAAGGATATTTTATCATAGCAGGAGGTGTCTGGAAGAAGATGCAGATGGATCAATAGGATCCAAGAATTCAATGTTGATGTCCAGATTACTAAATTTGTTAGAGGACAAGGATTGGCAAAACTGATGACCCAATCCAATCTTGATGCTAATCAGGTAAATCATTCTGAAATTGATTATACATGTGATATGGATGATTGTATTTGGTATCAAGATATCATCTATTACTTGAGAAACATGAAATGTCCAGATAATATGAATGATAATCAGAAGAGGACATTGAAATTATAGGCCATCAAGTATGTAATTATGAAATGTAAATTGTATAGAAAGAATTTGGATTGTATACTTTTGAAATGTGTAGATGAAAATCAAGCTAACAAGTTGTTGAAGGAAATGCATGAGGGATTTTGTGGTGGACATTATATTGGTAAAACAACTGCTCATAAAATTTTGAGAGTAGGATTTTGGTGGTCCACAATCTTCAAGGATGCAGAATAGTTGGTGAGGAGGTGTGATGCTTGTCAAAGGTTCTCTGGTAAGCTTAAATTCTCAGGTAATGTGCCATTAAAACCTGTAGAAGTTCAGGCTCCTTTCCAACAATGGGGAATTGATTTCATAGGGGAGATACCAAACAAGTCTAGTGGAGGACACTCATGGATCTTAGTTGCCACTGATTACTTTACAAAATGGGTAGAGGCTATACCTACAAGAAATGCAACTAGTAAGGTGGTAATTGATTTTTTGATGAATAATATTGTTACAAGGTTTGGTTTCCCTAAGAAGATAGTTAGTGATAATGCAATGTGCTTTAGGTCTGCTGAATATAAGAGCTTTTGCAAAGGTTTAGGAATTTAGATTTCTAATTCCTCACCTTATCATCCACAAGGAAATGGTAAGGCAAAATATACTAATAAGAGTTTGATTAAAATCCTAAGGAGGATTCTTGAAAAGAATAAGAGAGCATGGAATTCAAAGCTTCCATTAGCTCTATGGGCTGATAGGGTAACTATGAAGAGGGTGATTGGTTGTGCACCATTTGACCTAGTATATGGAATACATGTAAGAATGCCTCAGAATAATTTGTTGGAAATGTATAAATTTTTTCAGTTATATGATGATGACATAGATGATGAGATTTAGTTAAGGATTGAGGACCTCATTAGGTTAGATGAGACTAGAAGAGAGTCAGTTGCAAGGAATGCCAAATTGCAGTTGCATGTTAAGAATTTGTATGATAAGAAAACTGTTGATAGGAAGTTTGAGCCTAGTGATTTGGTGTTAGTTTGGAATGCCGGACTCGAGGATAAGGGAAAATATGGTAAATTTGATCCCATCTAGTTAGGGCCATATCTAATTCATGAGAAATAGGGCCAAGATTCATACATTTTCAGGGAGTTAAATGGTGATATTCAGGAATTGCTAGTTCATGGACAATTCTTGAAGAAATACTTCAATTGAAGGTATTTTTTTTTGCATGAATAGTAGTTGGGTTTGGATATATTGTAAATTCTATAAATAGCTACTTGCCCCTGCCCTTTTTTGTCCTAGTCTGTCAGTTTTTGGTCCTGTTGCCTTTTCTACCTTGCTTGTTCCTTCTTGTCTGCAAATTTTAAATGTGGGATGGTTTGCTTTAAACCAGTGATTCTAAGTCCTTTCTATGCCTACAGGAGGCATACATCCCCAAACAAGGCCACTGTTAGCACATGCAAAAAATTTCATGGCTTCATTGTCTTTCCCTTGGTCTCTGTGTCATTTTCATGTCTCCGGCTAAGCCTTAAGCAGAATTTTCAAAAAACTAGTCGTTACATTTAAACCCTTTGTTTTAACCCTGGCCTTGTTATAATTTCGTGTTACTTTATCAGGTCACTTAAAAGTCCTAATTTGCATGTGCACATTTCTTTCTTGGCTTGTCACTTGTTCGTGTGTTGCCTGGCAGCCATTTCTTAACTTTTTGTGAACTAGCGATTACCTGTGGTCGCGTATTCTCATGTTCCTGGTGGCTTATCTCTTAACTGTTTGTGACTTGGCATGGTGGTTTCCTTTTCTTTGGTCGCATGTTCACATAGTTTTCTAGGCCCAGTCTTCTGACAACATGTCCATCAGACGGTCAGCGTAAGTTCTTAAGGGATGTGTCAGAGGCTTGAGATCTTGTGTTGATTGTTGATCTTTCCTAATGACATGGCTTTTCTTTTCAAGCGGGTCCACTTGCCGAGTATTTTGATTTGGAGGAATTTTATTGGTCCACATGTTATGATTTATAATGTTGTCAGTGGGACCGGTCTTCTTAGCGTTTAGGTGAGTTAAGGTTTGGTCTGATCTTGTGGCTGTCATTATATCATTGATATAACATGCTTGACTTTTAACACACCGGTATAGCGACAACCATTGATTCTCGTAAGAGATTTTTGGGTCCAAGATTACACATAGGCATAGTTGGCACTTTTTGATTCATCCATGTATTTGCACGATGGCTTGTTGTTAGTGGGACCTGAGCTTTCAGTGTGTCAAAGGGTCCTGGTCTTGTCAGAGGATCAATGGTGGGTGTGTCTTCGCAAGGGATGTGTCAAATGTATGAGATTTTGAGATGACTATTGATTCTATTGAGTGACATAGCCTTTTCTTTCGATGGGTCCTTTGTTAGTGATGACTGAGCGATTCGGTGAACAATGTAGTGAAATGTGGCAATTTGCAGACGGGCCCATGTGGGGTCTAGCAGTCTTGATAAAGTTTTAGCGGCTGATAAATTTTAATGATTTTCGCTCATTCATGAAATGATACAGTAATTCTCTAAATTTTTTAGCAATTCAGCGAACAAGCGTTTGTGGAATCGCTAAACTTTCTGGTGGATAGATAAAATGTTTCGTGAACTGGCGATGTCCTTTTGTCGCCAGTTCACCAAATGTGGGACCGGAGTTAGTTGTTTTCTTCTTGTCACCAGTTTGCAGAGTTAAAAGGTAGGTTAAGATTTTACCTTTCGATAGGATATGCTTCATCGCATGGTCGCTAGAAGGTAAACCCAGGGTGGCAGTTGAGGTAAGATTTAAAAAACTGCGAACATGAAGATCTAACGGTCAGGACTTAAAGTTGGTTCAAATTTGAACGTCGACAACCGATTTGCTACAAGTGCCATGGAAATGACCATTATTATTCAAATTCAAATTTTTGAGGGGGTTTCTAGTGATAGGAAGGACTAGAATTCAATGCAGAGGTAACTAGAGCTGGTGGGAAATGATCTATTTGTTGTTATAGTGTGGTCCAGGGTGTGTCATGTTTGACTATAGGACTTGTACTATGTGGTTTTGTGCTCGAGGCATGTTGCAAGGTTGACATTTTGAGCATTTTTGTGGTTCTTAGTACCTTCACAAAGAATTTATCATGACTGAGGATCATTCTAGGATTTTCTTTCTCCTGCTTGCCTGGGTTTCCACCCCTATAATAACTTTGTGACCATTTCCAGTGGGTTTGGTGGTTGAAACCCTAACCCTAAGTCATATGTAGCTTGTTGCATTCTCTTTGAGAATTTGAAGATGACTAGGGAGTATAAGTTGCAGAAATTTTGATTTTGTGTTGGTTCCAAAACATTTTCTTTGGGTCCCTGGTTGTTGATAGTGTTTTACTAATAGAGCAGCTGGATTTTGTATCTTTTCCTATCTTTGTGTTGTTCTGATTGTATATTGATCCTGAATATGTTAATGAAAATACAATTGAGTTCCAATCTTGCATTTGTGTATGTCTTCTTGTTTCAGTTCTGAGCTCATATATGTTAATGTCACAAAGTGTATTAGCATATGGTAAACAAAGAGTATTGCAAAGTCATCTCTAAGTTCCTAACCAAGTTAGGATTAAAGTCTTTTAGGTGGGTTCAATGAGTTTATAGCCACGTAAGAATCTGATGTCCTTGTGTTTGAGGGAGAGGGGTAATAGAAAAAGAACTTATCCTAGATTCAATTATGTTTGAGTTAAGGTCTTCAGCTGATATATGTAATTGGGTGAATCTTTTCCCTAGGTTAAGGCACGGGTCCATCCTCTGGAGGTATTTCATTATTGTCAACTACACACAAACATTCAAATGATAAAATCTAAAAGCAGTTAATAAAGAGTATATAATTGTATATCATTTAGTGATTCCTTTCAAGAAGTGAATCAAGGGTACACCTACCTGAGCATTGAGGCTCAAAGTGTAGGAGAATCTCTTTTGATCCTTGTTAATTGGCCCTCTTTCTTGTAGACTTTAGAGTGGTGATAGAGTCAAAGTGTCATTTAAGTTATCCATCAAAGTATAAATTTACAAGTGAAGATCAAAGGGAATTCCCAACATGGTTGATGATTTAAGAAAATACTTTGCACATTTCACTTTCCAGTAGGTTCCAAGAGCAGATAAAAAAGTAGCTGATGCCATGGCTACTCTTGCCTCTATGCTACAGATGTGATAAAATGACTTTAGACATGAATTCCTAGTGGAGACATTACACTACCCAACCTACAATACCCCTGAATCTAGGATGATCTATTCAATCATTGGGCATGATTCATCTCGCCACCATCATATATACTCCTACCTCTAGGACCAGATTATTCCAGACACTTACACCCAGAATGAAAATTTCACCTAATATGTAGTGCTTCATGCTATGTCATTGTATCTAATGAGTTGTATATGCAAGGTCTAGATGGTACCCTCCTTAGGTTCTTAGAGCTTGACAAGTCAAAATGTGCGTTAGCTGAGGTGCATGAAGGTATATATGGTTCTCATTTGAGTGGCCTAATGTTAGCTCATAAACTTATTAGAGCTGGTTAATATAGGTAGGATATGGAAAAAGAAGCTACACAATATGCCAAAGCTTTCAAACAATGTCAGCTCCACAGAAATCTGATTCATGCTCTCGCCAAGGAGCTCATTCCCTTCATCAGTTTCTGGCCATTTCAGTAATGGGACTTTGATTTGGTGGGTCAGATTCATCCCTCTTCCTCGAGAGGACACAAGTTCATTATCACTGCTAGAAATTATTTTACTAAATGGGTTGAGGTAGTACCTCTTACCATAGCTAATGGAAAATCTGTAGCCAGGTTTATACTGAATTACATCATCTGTAGGTATGGTGTACCCTCCTCAATATTCATTGACAATGGGGGGTAGTTCAAGAACAAGGATCTAAAGGAATTATGCACTAAGTTCAAATCATTCAACACTGGTCTTCCATCTATTATCCCCAAAGTAATGGATAGGCACAAGCATCCAACAAGATGGTTCTAAAATCCTACACCACACAGTTCACAAATCTAGTAGAGATTGGCACCTCTAGATTAATCTAGCCTTATGGGCCTATAGAAAAAGCATTTGAACACCAACAGGGGCCACACCCTTTGCCTTATTTTACGGTGTAGATTTTGTGTTTCCTATTAAGGTTGAGATTCCTATATTTTGAGTCTCTTTGAAGGGCCTCATTACTAATGAAGATATTAGAATATCTCTGCTACAAGAGTTAGAGTTACTGGATGAATGCTGACAAGTGGCATTTGATCATCTTAGAGCATACTAGAAGAGGATGTCTAAGAGCTACAATAGGAAGGTTAGACGAATGGAATTCCAAGTGGGTGATCTCATCCTGAGAAAGAACCCCAAGAATCAAAAGCAGTGGATCCAAAAGGGAAAGTTTTAGCCAAATTGGCTTGGTTCGTACATTATCACTATAGCGTTTGGGTCTGGTGCTTATCAACTCTCTACTACTAAAGGAGAACAACTCAAAGAGCTGATCAATATATAATTTATATTATATATTATTGTTCTACACTTCCTCATTACATTTTAAGAAAAAAACATATGATTTGATATTATCCTCTATAAAATTAAGAAAATGGTTGTACAAAACTTGTGAAGCTTGTGAAAACAACAAATATTTTGTTGAGATTTCCCTCATGAGGTGAAGGATTTATTTGAAAGGGGTAGACTCCAAGGAATTGAGGGAATCATAAATGATAACTATGAAAAGAATGGGGATTTTCAGAAGTGTCATTCCATTTATAGTATGTACTAGAGGGACAAAAAGGCTAATTACTATGCATCCCTTCTACATACTTTCTGGGTATTCATTCCCAAGAATTGGATACTTTCCCAAAGGAAAAAAAGAAGAAATCTAAGAACTACTACTACTAGGAAGAACTGCAACAATAGTTATCAGTCATCTGAATCAGTGTGATGGTTGGGGAAAGACACAGAAGAGAGCCCACAAATGATAGTGTGAAATGGAAGAGATGCACAAAGGTCTAGAACACTCTGAAGAAAGGGGAAATAACAACCTTCATCGAAAGGTTACATGGTAGTAAGAAGGAAATCACAAACATCTTCATGAAAATTTGGAATGAAGGAAGCATGGAGATAGAGGGAAAGACCTTTACTGTCATTGAGGAGGTCATTTCAAAATTCACCAGCATCCACATTATTGGCAAAAATTTTACAGGGAGTGCAAAATCACTAACAATGTCGTCAACAACTTTGTGAGAGATGATGAAGAGAAGAAAGCAATAGTCAAAAGGGAAACTTACTACCAACCCGAGGGAATTAAAATGTTGTGGAAGTTTTTTCTTAAGGCCCTGATCTCCTATGTCACTTTGGACACAAGGTTCAGCAGAATTAGGACCTACCACTTTGTGTTGTTGAACCATCTCATGCACGATATGAAGGTATCAGTCCTGTTCTACCTATATTCTTCAATTAATGAAAATATTAATGGTTTTAGGGAGAACAATATAGCTAACCCCACCTTTCATGAGGGTCTGTTACTGTTAATATATGAATTCTTCAAAGCCCAAACCCTAGGAAAGGAGATAGTGGAGAAAAATGAAAGAAGTGATGCTTCTGGGTTGAACTACATCCCTTCAGACCAAGATTATAGTGTGGGAAAGCACTCTAAGGACTACAATGAAGAAGAGGTCAAAAAGTTGAAGTAGGGGTCCTCCTCTCAGAAGAAAGTCATGAGCTCGGTCAAAAAAGAAAACCCCCCAAAAAAGAAGGCCAAAAAGGAAATTTCCTTAGAAGAGGAATATAATGAAAATGTGGAAGATATGAACACAGATGATGAAGAGGGTAACACTAAAGGTGAGGCTAGGAAGAAAATAGAATAGACCATAGGGGAAAAATTCATTTCCAAGGGGGAAACCTTAGGTTGTCTTTCTATTAACCTCACCATCACTGAAGATAATACCACCTTTCCCCCTTCAGGAGCCAATGAAAATGCTCATGAACCTAACACTAAGGAGCCCAATGATGACCAAGGTAACCCTTCTACCCATTCCCCCAATTCACAAGACCTCTCTAAAGAAAATAACCAATCTAAAGGGGAGTATCAAAGTGTAGACTTAGGTAAAGGGAAAAAGGTGTGGAGGAACTTCAACATGAACACAGTGTAGATGGGTATTATTAGGGAAGTTGTGAACCCCAAAATCCTCAAGGATATCGATGGAAGAATTAAGAAGGACCTGATTGACCCCGCACTGGTCATCCTCAGTGACAAGGCTAGGGAAATGGAGATGAATCTCCTGAACAATGCTAAGAACAACATGTTGGAATAGTTCAGGTCTTTTAAATGGATCTTCCATAAGCTTGAAGAACACAAGGAGAAAATCTAGTGCATAGCTAACAAGGATCACAAAGCCATAGAGGATAAGCAAAGCCTAGACTCTAGGATCGATCTTTTGGAAGGTAAAATGAAAAGCCTTGAGGAAACCCTAAAAGGCATAGTAGAGAAAAATTTCAACATTCTCAAAGCCTCCAAGCATATCAAATTTCTCATAGACAAAATGGAAGAGAAGATGGATAGAAAGGATGAGCAGAAGACCACTAAGGAAAAAAAGGAGAATTCCAATGAAGGTCTGGGTAAGAGAACTAGAGGTAGATCAAAGAGAAACATGGTCGATGATAGCTCCAATGACATTCAAAAGATCAATGAGCCACCAGAGAAGATGGAGCTTCTCGAAAGCAATGCTACTGTAATGTTCAGGGACCTCACCTAATACTTCCCCCTACTGCCTTTTTCCTGTCCCTTTTTTGTTCTATTTTGACTATTCCTTCTAAGTGGTATCTTTACTCTCGGCCTCCCAATGGCCTATTGCTTGGTTAGCTTTATTTTTTTAATTCTCTTAACTATTTATCACTACATTTTAAGCTATTGTGGGTTTTAGGAACCCTATAAAACCTTTTTTACATAATAAAAAATAAACATGTGATTTCAGGAAAACTTGGTAAAGTCAGGATTCAATCTATTCATTCTATCATGGTCCTTATTCTGCTAATGATCAAAGAGGTCAGGCTCCCCCTCCATCATCCAAAATAAAATGGAATGGAAACTAGTGAAGTTGAGGAGATTCAAGAGATTGGAGAAGTTGGCAATAGGAACAAATAAGGATAGAAATGAGACATGTATCCAAATTATGGGTAATTCCTTTAACTTGTAATATCCCAAATTTTTCTTCTAGAGCCAATAGAATTACCTTGGGAAGGAAAACTTCCTAGTATAGTAAGCCAAGGTAGAAACCATTTCCTTATGGCATCAATTAGTTTCATCATCTAGAAAATAAGATGGAGGGTTCTCTAAAATGGGCCTCTAATGTCAAAAATGTCAGAAACAATACTTCTTTCTAAACTCTAAGAAGAAATAATCTACAAACAAGTCTCAACAAAAGGGATTAATCAATTATCCTAGGGTTTCAAATAGCTACTGGAGACGTAGTAGCCAATCTGTAAATCTAATCAATAAGGAATCTATAAATTTGACAAGATATGAGCTAAACTTAGCACCCTTTGAGGATATTATATCAATTAATATGAATAATAAATATACATAGGGATTACACCTCTACTTTGGAATCCATGGTCTTTTTGCCCGATACCTTGGAATGGATGCCCAGATTGAGGAAATTGCAAAATGGTTCCAAGAAGTCTTCAAGGTCTAGGTAGGTATTACTATCCTATTGATAATTTTTTATTCATTGATTTCTTTGATTCATTCATCAAATATAATTTTCTAATTGGAAAATGACTAGATTTTAGAGGGTACAAATTTATGTTTTCTAAATGGTTTCCAAACTTTAACCCTAGTAAAATAGGGAAGCTTGAAATTATTAGATGGGTTAAACTAAAAAATTTACTTGTCAAATTAATGAATAATGTTATTTTAGAGGACAGGAAATAAATTAGGTAAATTTGTAAAACTAGAAGATAATTTTTTAGCATACTTTGATGTTATTATTGCAGTTAAGATGGATATCAATACTAAAACCCTTAAAAATATCAATTTGAATACAAAAGAGGCATCATACATAATTAAACTAATTTTACATGATAACCCTGAGTTGGGAAAGAGAATTATTAGAACCTCCACGAAAATCTATTCTAGGGTTATCCCTTAGCCAGAAGTTAATATTAAATTTTATGATAATGCTAGAGGATTTATTATTGAAAATCTAGGTGAGGACAAGATTATCCAAGGTGAAGCCCTGAGTATGCTCCCATCATTGAATAACATTATACAAAGCCTAGAGGATTGTAAACAGTCCTCAAGTAAGATGGGATCTATGGCAACAATACCTCAAGAGAGGAACCTAAGAGAGGAAATCAGCCCCTTAGACAATGAGAATGAAAACATGGGAAGAATTAGATGGAAATTTGAGGGAAGTAGAGGAAAAATATGAGCAAAAACCTGACCCTTATTGTTAAGGAAATTGATCTATAAGAAGGAGAAATACACTTGGAAGAAAACATCAAAGTTATCTTTACCAAATAAACATATGAGATGGTGTCATCAATCAAAGAATCCCCAAAAATTGGAACTTACCACTTTTGAACCTACAAGAGATCTTAGAGAGTCAAGATCAATACAGGATGAGTGATGGATTGAAAGAACTAAACTTAACCAAAATGATTCAAAAAAAGTGTGTGATGAGATTCTAGGAAAGATATTAGAAAATGTAGTGGAAGAAGAAGCTAAAAAAAAAAGAGAACGTCTCATTTCCAAGATTATGGATTTATAGGAGGAGGAAAAACAATAACCTAAATTTGAGGAATAAATGGTGGAACTGGGGGCCAAAGAAGAAGATAAGGAAGATAATTTAGGCATTTCCCTTACTCATTTTAGAAAGATTGCACCATACTATTATTACTATAACTGATAGTAATTTTTAAGATTGATTATTTGATGGTGATGATGATGAAGACCGACAAGGATCAGAGGAATAGAAGATAGTATAAAGGTTAGAATAGTTATTATCTTTCATTGATGTCAAGCAATTGATTTCTTGTTCATATTATGTTTCCATATCATTTGGTATATGATATAAGTTGAATGAGTTAAGAAGAAGAAGAAATGAGATGTTTTGAAATTGAAGAACTTAATCAGGTAACTGATATGGATCAGACAATGATAAGATTTTGTTGATATAATTTTTTCTACCTAATGTATTCAATGATTATGTTAAGTTAGTAAAGCATGGTAATGAAGATTTCTCAATTAGATAAGTTAAACTATTTTAGATACCAAGTAGGAAAATTCTCTCAGTAAAGGTAAAAGGTAAAAGGAAGTATGCCACTTGGTAAAGAAAAAATAACTAAAGGAATCAAACAGAAAAGATATTTTTAGGCACTGACAAAAGTTAACCGAAATACAGATGGAGGACACTGAGAAAGGAACAAGAATAAAATATAAGGATTGGAACAACATTTTAAATGATTAGCTATGATGAGATGGATGGCTATGATGACAAGGAAAGTTATTTATAGAGATCTACGGTTATGAAAATTCAAGGTGATGATCTACAGACTAAATCTAAATGGTTAAAGAAGAAGGAACAAGTTTCAAGAAATTTCAAGTTCCTAGGTGAAAGGAAAATGTGTTACCAAGATCTATATTCAAGGTATAATGAATTGTATGGCTGAGGTTCATGAAAGAAAAATATAATAGAGGAGATTAAGTGGAAAAACATATCTATGTAAAGGATAGATTTGTTTGAACAAATGGTTGGAAAATTGAAGAAAGGAAGAGTCACTGACTAACACAGTGAAGAAGGAATAGAGAGATTCTACATTGGAAAGCAGGATCTGATGAAGTGTTGAAGCCAGTGGAAATTCAAGAATTGAAGTGAAGATAGAAGAACACGCAAAGGATCTAGTTATGAAAAGATAACTACAAGTTTATATATCAATATATTTAAGTTATTTATTATTAGCATTTGTAACAAAGAAATCTCTTAACAAAGTAGACTTAACAGTCTTATTGTAAAATCCTTGAAAAAGGTAACATTCTAAAGAATTTTTTAAGCCTATAACTAGGCCACTCCTAGCAAGGTGAAGATCCTAATAGATCTAAGGTAAATCCCTTGACCAGGTCACACCTAACCATGTGTATTGTAATCTTTAGCCAGATTTTCTCTTAACCTTGCATACTTCAGAAGAGTATTTTCTTATTGGGTGACAATTCCCACATTGGTTTTTCTTAAAGCTGGGTTTCTTGTTAAATAATCATGTTACATGTGATGAATCAATTGTTTGAATGATTTACTATTGGATAAATTTTATTTACCGTTGTCGGTAAAAATTGAATTTAGTTTTACCGAGTTGTCATCAAGTTAATCAGATAAAATATTTTTAGTTATTTGGAATTGGGGATAGCTAATCCACCCCCCCTCCCCCCCTCTTCATAATCTAAAAATTGGTATCAAAGATAAGTACTCCAAAAATATAATTTTGAAAGACTTGAGTAAAAGATTTGAATATATATTATAGAGAAGTACCTAAGTTGAACAAGGAAATTTTTTCAACATGACAAAGCAAGATGAGATTGTATCTATTTGGGATTGGATAATCTACACTAAATCTTCTTGCTAATGACTACACTCCACCACCACCCAAACCCATGATAGTTGATCAGATGAGAGAAAAGGAGGAACACAACTCAGTTATAATAGAGATTTCCTCTTCCCTCACCATTGTTGAATTCAATGATATTAAGGACAATGTTTTTTATTGTAGGAAAAAATAGGTTTTAGGGGGGACCTGAAACCCCTTACAAGTTGTGATGAAAAGATAACAACATTAAGCATTCTAAAAAGAAACAAGACTGGGAACCAGTCCACCAGATCCAGAGACAAAAAAAGAAAGGAAAAAAACCCAAAACTAGTAAACACTAGCAACCAATAAAACCTAAAAACAAAAAAACATCAAGACACAAGAGAACCTAGGAAAACTCCTTATGAGTTTCATCTGCTTCATTCTTTGCCTTTGGAATCTTCTTGATGGCTACATTGAAGTCAATAAGCTCGAGGATCCTATCCTGGATATTTTTACTTTTAGCTGATTGAGTGTGTTTGCAAAGACCCTCATCACCCACATCCTCCTTCTCATCCTTGGGTTTCTTGGTAGGGGAACCATCATCCAGCTCTACTTTGATAGACATAAAGTACTCCATAGATGAGCCCATCAATAGGTTGTTATCCTACATATGATTCTTCACCACATTCTCCAAATTGTCAATTTTAACTTGCATATCCTACATTTTTTTCTCCCCAACATTATCCTTATTTCCATCCAACCCCTTCGAACCAGTCTCCATAATCTCCTGCAGGGAATCAACCTTAGTAGAGATAGATGAGAATTTCAAATTAAGACTTTTAATTTCTTGAAAAAATCATTTCACCAATCGAAAGGATAACATAGACGTTGCCTTCATAGTCTGGAGGACACCAAAAGGGGGATCAATTTTTTCATCCATGTCTTTAAGAAGTTTCACATTCCTCTCTTTCCAATCCATAGTTTTGACAAAGGGGATGTTCTAAGAGGAGGAGGGAGCATTCCCCTTCTCAAGAATAGGGGATTCCTCAAGCTTATTTGAATGGAACTCCATAACCACTTGGAATTTGGGGGAAATAGAAACATCATGTTCCTCAAAGCTATCATAATCAACCAAAATAGGGACTGGCTAACCACCAAAATCCTCCTCTTTATTGTCATCCTCATTGTTATCATTGGAAACAGGGTTGTTCTCAACATCCATAGTATCAACAGCCTCCTCCTCCCTATTCTCATAATCCCCTAGGACACTAGTCGAAACCAATAGAGAGGCTTTACTATCTTCCTCAGATAAATTAGCATGTTAAGGACTATTTTAATTCAAGAGAGATGTGGGATAATCTTACACTTATATACAGAGGAGATTGGCATGTTCAAAAAGATAAGATTGATAGTCTGAAATGAAAGTATGATGAAATGAGAATGAAAAATGAAGAGAACAATACTCAATATAGTTGTAGAATCAAGGAAGTTGTTAATACCATCAGAGGTGTTGGTGGATCATTGAATAATGAATAAGTGCTAAGTAAAATTATGAGAGCTCTTTCTTCCAATTATGTTATTAGATTATCTGCTATTCAAGAATTGAGATATATACCAAACAATGTTGTTACTCTTGAAGCCCTAATTGGTAAACTAACTACATTTGAGGTTAGTAATTATGATAATAGTCTATCAACCATTGAAATCTCCTTCAAATCATCTATCAGTATTGTAACTTTAAGAAGAGAAAGAGAGAATCACAATAATGCATATGGAAATGAATATGGAAGTATCCTAACCGAAGAGAAAGAAAAAGAAGAGTTGGAAGTGATGTTGGCTAAAAGACTACTCAAAGGTAAAAGAAAGTATAAAGCAAAATTACCCTTGAAATTTTTAAATTGTAATAAGATTGGTCACATTGCATCTAGATGTCCTGAGAATGATAGGAATGATAGGAATGACAAAAGAGCTAACTCACACCGAATATTTAGAGATTACAATGACAAAGGTAAGAAGTCTTTCTACATAGTTGAAGAAGGTGTAACTGATGATACTAAAGAATGTTATAATAACTAAGAGGGGGGTGAATTAGTTATCCAGTGTCCCAAAACAAAATGTATAATTCAAAAATATTTCTTCAATTTTTGCTCGTCGATAAACAATAAATACTTTCACTATCTATGCTTTTACCGATTACCAGTCTAATACTATAATAGTTTACCGATCAAATCTAACATGTAACATGTAAAGAATGATAACAAATAAATATCAAAATCAACACATAACACAAAAGATTTAACGTGGAAACCTTGTAAAGGGAAAAACCACATGGGACTGGCAACCCAAAATTGTTCACTCTTCTGAAGTGAGGTTGGTTAAGACCCAACCCTGTCAAAGGTTACAAACACACTATCAGGTGTGACCTTGTTACAGGATTTTAGACTAGAAGTTATCGTCCAACTAGCATTCACTATGGGGTTGATAGGATAACAATGTTCATTCTACGAATGATACATCATAAGACTTTCAGAGTCCACTCGATTAAGAGATTTTGATTGTATACAATGATTAAATATGTAATAGTAAATGACCTACCTTAATACAACTTCAATTGCAGATTAAAAGTCAATATTTAGTCCATATAATTCCTTCTGATCAATATTTTACTTCAAATTCAATACTATATCAACTTAATGTTCATCGGTAATTTCTCTTTGTAGCTCAGTAATTGTTCTGTAGCTTCGTTCTTTCTTAACCAGTATGATCAGAATGCATCAAAACCTTGTTCACGTGCTATTCCTGTAGCTTATTCTTCTTCTAGCATCCTTCTTAAACAAATTTTGTTCTCTTATATAGATGAGTAAATCATTTACTTCTCCACCATTAGATTTTGATGCTTAACCACATTCATAGATTTTGCTACTTCCAAATTTCTTGGTACTTGTGTCAATAACATGTTTCAATCTTCTCCGTTAGATCTTCCCTGAATTTTGTTAGTCGTTGATCTGTGTAACAAACATTATCTATTACCTCGATGTTATACTTTTGCTAGCTCATCAATCTTATCAGCTAAACTGATCATTTAATTCATTCTGTTTCACTCCATTAACAAATAAATGCGTCAGTGAACACTGCTCGATTAATACTGCGATCAGTATACACTACACTCCATTGGTGTATACTAGAAATGCTTCATTTACCGAAAACACTTCTTTGTGTCTTTCAGCTCTATACTTCATCATAGATGAATGCAACATAATACAATCAATATCATCAAGTCATAGACTCATCAACAAGTTACTCAATGTGTTCCTTATCCTCATATGTCATGTACATCTTTCTCCATGTAGATTTCTCTGTTCTTCATCTCTTTTTCACCTTTCTTTAGATGTGCTAGTATAGTAACTTGAAAGATAAGTGATGTCAAACTAGTTGACATCAATGATAACATAATACTGATTTAATCAACAACTCCTCAGTGATCTTTAATCACAGTTTCTTCAATCAGATTCAAAATTAGTTGTAGTTCAACAATCTCTCCCTTTGGCATTGATGACAAATCATGTAATATGAAATGTACCATACACATACCAAACATATATTCTACAACTTAGTGAAAAAAATGCTTCGACTTACAGCATTAGATAATGCAGCTTTACCATTCTACAGTTGTGATCTTTTCAGTTCTCATGTTCCTTCTTTTGTTCTTTGTAACTGATCTTCAATACTCTATCTCATTCAGATTGTCTCTCCCTTAGATAATTGTTATCGGTGCTTGTTCCTTTTCATATCTTGTTTATCTCTCCCCTTTTCATTTCATTTTAATTTCATATTGTTTATCTCTCCTTTGATAGAAATGCCAAAGAAACAAATAAACAAACAATTTTGTCTTCCTCTATATCTCTGAATACTGATATTCCAATCGGTTTAAGTTCTCAAACTTAATCACAACCTTGAACATGATTCAAAGTGTGAACTATGCTACATCAGCATGAATGATCTTTTGATATAATTAGGCTAATGCAACAACTAGATCACCTTAGTGACCGATAGACAGGCGATGGACCCCAAGTCTAGTCCTCAAGTATTCAAATGTGTCCTTCGGTAGGGGTTTTGTAAAAATATCCAGAAGTTGTTCTTTAGATGTAAAAAATTCTAACTTCACTTACTTCTCTTTCACTTTTTATTTTAGGTAATGATACTTAATAGATATATGCTTTTTCTTAGAGTGCATCACAAGATTCTTTGAAATATTAATAGCACTAGTGTTGTCACAATATATAATCATCAGGTCAGTGATTAACTCATTCATTCCTTCCAACACTTGTTTGATATATGCAATATTTGAATAGTTAGTAGTAGCAGCAACATATTTTGCTTTAGCTATAGACTGAGAAATACAAGCCTTCTTTTTACTTGTCCAGGTTACAAGTCTTTCACCAAAGAAAAATGCTCCTTTGGTGGTGCTTTTTCTATCATCCAAATTTCTAGCCCAATTAGCATCAATGTAAACTTTCAGTTCAAACTTCCATTCCTTAGGATACCATAATCCAAAATTATCTATTTTCTTCAAGTATCTTAAGATTCTTTTTGTAGCTATCATGTGTGATTCTCTAGGATTAGTAGAAAATCTTGCAACAATTCCCACAGCATCTGCTATATCTGGTCTACTGTGAACTACATATATTAACTTACCAATCATGGATTGGTAAAGTATCTAGTTTACCTCTTTAGTTTCATCTGCCTTTGTCAATTTGCATCTAGTAGCCATCGATGTTCCCACAGGTTTAGCATCTTCCATGAAAAATGTCTTTAGTACTTCCTTTATGTATCTAGATTGTGTGATGAATATCCCATCACTCTGCTGAATCACTTGTAGTCCAAGAAAGAACTTAATCTCTCTGAACATAGACATTTCAAATTCCTTTTGCATTTCTTCAACAAATGCCTTGCAGACAAGATCTGAGCCTCCGAAGATGATAACATCAACAAATATTTTAGCAATGATAATAGTATCATCAGTATCACCTTTCACATACAGATTTCTATTTTCACTTGTTCTAACAAATCCAATACTTAATAAGTAAGTATGCAATCTTTCATACCATGCTCTTGGTGCTTGCTTCAAACTATATAAATATTTATGTAATCTACATACCATGTCTTTATTGTGGGGATCAACAAATCCTTCTAGTTGTTCAATGTAGACTTCTTCTTCAAGTATACCATTCAAAAATGCTGACTTCACATCCATTTGATAGACTTTGATTTTCTTATGTGCCGCATATGCAAGTAGCATTCTAACTCCTTCTAATCTAGCAACAAGTGAAAATGTTTCACCATAGTCAATGCCTTCTTCCTGTGCATATCCCTTGCATACCAATCTAGCCTTATTTTTTGTGACTTCACCATTTTCATTCAATTTATTCATGTATATCCACTTAGTATTGATAACATTTTTATCTTTTGGTTGGGGTACTAAGGACCAGGTTTTTTTCTTCTCTATTTTCTCTATTTCCTCCTTCATTGCATTAACCCATTCTTCACTCTCTAATACAAATTTCACAGTTTTAGGTTCAAATTCACAAATTAAACATGTACATTGTCTTGTTTTTCTTCTAGTTTGCATTCCAGCATGTCTGTCTCCAATGATTTGTGTTTTAGGATGACGTCTTCTGACAAAACTAGCCAAAACTTGATTTCTCCTTTCTTGCTCATCCTGTTCAGGGTCATTTTCTTGCTCGGTAGCTCCATCTTGTTCCTTGATTTGTGTTGTCTGTTGTCTTGCATTGTCTCCCTACTGACCAATTATCATAGTTTGCAGTGTCGGTAGATACTCTAGATGTTCAATGTAAGTGAATCTACCGTAGTCTTCTAGTTCCTTTGTACTTTCCTATGTGTACTTGTTATCAAACTCATCAACATGAACATTAGTACTTTCAACTATCTTATTTGTAACCTTATTTAGACATTTATATGCTTTACTTGTAGTGGAATATCCTAGAAATATTCCTTCATCTCCTTTAGAATCAAATTTTCCATTTCTCTCATCTTTCAAAATAAAGCATTTACTTCCAAAAATTCTGAAATAACTTACAGTAGGTTTGTGTCCAAACCAAAGTTCATAAGGTGTTCAGTTGGAGTCTTTCTTTAGTTGTACTTGGTTAAGAACATACACAGTTGTACAGACAGCTTCCCTCCAGTATGTATGAGCAACATTCTTTTGTATCATCAATGTTCTAGCACAGTCAATTATAGACCTATTCCTCCTTTCAGCAATGCCATTTTGCTGAGGTGTCCTCAGTGCAAATACCTTTCTTTTGATTCCAAGCTCATTAAAAAAATTAGTAAATTCATTAGAGACAAATTCACCTCCTCTATCAGATCTTAAACATTTTATTTCCTTTCTAGTTTCTTTCTCTACCTTAGCTTTATATCACTTAAACATTTTGAAAGCTTCAGATTTCTCTTTCAGGAACATAACAATTATCAGAGTATAATCATCAACAAAAAGAATAAAATATCTATCACTAGAATAGCTCTGATTTCTCATAGGACCACATAGGTCGGTATGAACGAACTCAAGTATCTTCTTTGTTGAGTAGTCTTTTCTTTTAAAACTGGACTTAGTCATCTTACCTTTTTGACATTCATGGCACATGGCATGATCAGGTTTTGTCAAGTTAGGAAATCCTCTAACTTTTTTCTTTCTACTAATCTTGATCACATTGTCAAAGTTCACATGGCATAACCTTCTGTGCCACAACCAGACATCTTCATCCTTTATTAACAAACAAGAAGACTGATCCATATCAAGATAGAATAGATTACCTCTGGATTGTGTACTAGTTCCAATGAGTCTTTCTCCATCATCATAGATCTTCACCTTTTTCCTCTCAAAAGCCAATTGGTGGCCTGAATTGTTCAGCTGAGCCACACTTAACAAATTATAGTTCAATCCATCTACGTAGTATGCATTTTCACATTGTAGTCTGTCATTGATCAACAATGATCCTTTACCTCTTACCATACAAGGTGCATCATTTCCCATTCTCACAGATCCTCCATTATATTCAACAAGATGATCAAAATTCTCTATATCACTGGTCATATGATGTGTACAGCCATTGTCTATGATCCATGTATCATTTTTGCTTACTTTAGAGAACAGTGTTGTCTCTTCATATTTCTCTTCCTCTTCTGAGTCATCTTTCATAGCAACAAATACAAATTCTATATCATCATCAAAATCAAATTCAGTTTCAATATCTTTAGCTATGTAACATATCTTTTTTCCTTTTTCATCTTAGTTGTCTCTATTTTTGTATCAGTAGCCTCTATTGACTCTTCTCTCGTAGCTTCCTTCAAATCGGTCTTTGGATCAATCATCAACTTTCTTCTGTGGACATTTAGCAGTGATGTGATTGACTTCTTTAAAAATAAAGAATGCTAAAGGTAGCTTACCTCTATACCTTCCGTTTCCTTTGGGCAATCTTCTGGCCATAATTGCTTCAAGCTTATCAAGTTCATCATCGGTATTGTCATCACTATCACAATTCTTACTATTCCTACTAGACTTTCCAATCTTCAAAGAAGACATGAAAGAGGATTCAATAAAAGGAACAACACTGTTATCAAAGTTGTTTAATTCAAAGGTTGTAAGTTTACCAATTAGAGTGTCAAGCTTAAGGTTTGATGTAGCTCTTTTTTCATGAATTACAGAAATCCCGATTACATAAACTGGTAGCAAAGTTCTGAGAATCTTTCTTATCACTGTTTCATCATCAATTACTCCATTAGATTCTCTAATAGCATGTACCACCTCTTTGAGTCTATTTGAATATTGGACAATGTTCTCACCTTCTTTCATTCTCATATCATCAAATCTGCCTCTCAGACTTTCAGCTCGGGCTCTTTTGACATTCATATCTCCGCTGTATATTTGTGCTAATTTATCCCAGATTCCTTTAGCAGTTGTGCATGTCTTGATATTTTCAAATTCAGCATCGGTACAGGCAGTAGCAAGTTCCATTATAGTAACATTGTTTTCATGTTTGTCCTTCAATTGCTCAAGAGTTAAGGGACTAGTGGGTGGTTGCATGTAGCCATTCTCCATTAGGTCTAGTGCAGAGTTTCCAATTCCAAATATGTGCAACTTCATCCTGCTTTGCCATACTACGAAGTTCTCTTTGTTCAGTTTTGGTACTTCCCTCTTATACATCTTGAGACCTTAATGCTTAAGTCCATAAAACTCTATTCCAAGAAACCAAAGCTCTAATACCAATTGTTAGAATAACTAAGAGGGGGGTGAATCATTTATCCAGTGTCCCAAAACAAAATGTATAATTCAAAACTATTTCTTCAATTTATGCTCATCGGTAAACAATAAATACTTTCACTGTCTATGCTTTTACTGATTACCAGTATAATAATATAATAGTTTACTGATCAAATCTAACATGTAGGATGCAAAGAATGATAACAAACAAATATCACAATCAAAACATAACACAAAATATTTAATGTGAAAACCCTGTAAAGGGAAAAACCACCTGGGACCAGCAACCCAAAATTGTTCACTCTTCTAAAGTGAGGTAGGTTAAGACCCAACCCTGTTAAAGGTTACAAACACACTGTCAGGTGTGACCTTGTTAGAGGATTTTAGACTAGAAGTTATTGTCCAACTAGCATCCACTATGGGGTTGACAGGATAACAATGTTCATTCTATGAATGATACATCATAAGACTTTCAGAGTCCACTCGGTTAAGAGATTTTGACTGTATACAATGGTTAAATATGTAACAGTAAATGAATTGCCTTAATACAACTTCAATTGTAGATTACAGATCAATATTTAGTCCATACAAATCCTTTTGATCAATATTTCACTTCAAATTTAATATTGTATCAACTTACTATTCATTGGTAATTTCTCTCTATAGCTCGGTAATTGTTTTGCAGGTCAGTTCTTGCTTAACTAGTATGATCAAAATGCATGAAAACCTTGTTCACATGCTATTCTTCCAACTTCTTCTTCTTCCGACATCCTCCTTAAAGAAATTTTGTTCTCTTATATAGATGAGTAAATCATTTTCTTCTCCACCATCAAATTTTGCTGCTTAACCACATTCATAGATTTTTCCACTTCAAAATTTCTAGGTACTTGTGTCAATAATGCATTTCAATCTTATCCATTAGATCTTCCCTAAATTTCTTCAGCCATCGATCTGTGTAAAAAACATTATCTATTACCTTGATGTTATACTTTTTCCAGCTCATCAATCTTATCAGCTAAACTAATCGTTTAATTCATTATGTTCTACTCGATTAACAAAGAAATGCGTCGGTGAACACTGCTTGATTAATATTGTGATCGATATACACTGTACTCTATTGGTGTATACTAGAAATGCTTCATTTACCAACAACACTACTTTGTGTCTTTCAGCTCTATACTTCATCGTAGATGAATGCAACATAATAAAATCAATATCATCAAGTCATAGACTCATCAACAAGTTACTCAATGTGTTCCTTATCCTCATCTATCATGTACATCTTTCTCCATGTAGATTTCTTTGTTCTTCATCTCTTTTTCACCTTTCTTTCAAATGTGTCGGTATAGTAACTTGTAAGATAAGTTTTGTCAAACTATTTGACTTCAATGACAACATAATACTAATTTAATCATATTACATATCTAATCAAAAAATCCTCGGTGATCTTTAATCATAGATTCTTTAATCAGATTCCAAATCAATTGTAGTTCAACAAAAAAGGATACAAAGTTGTCTATGTTGTTGTAAAGGAAGACTCAGATGGAGAAAATTATGAAGATGAATGATTACTTGTTTCACATGTAAGTGAACCTAACCCATGGATTATTGATAGTGGATGTTCACATCATATGAATGGTAATATTGATAAGTTTGAGAACCTAGAAGAGTATAATGGAGGATTTGTTAGATTTGGCAATGATGCTCCATTTGTAGTGAAAGGAAAAAGATCAATTATGTTGGTGTAATTAAATATTCAATAATTACACTTTACTTAAGTTTACTTAGGATAATGCATTTGCATATTAGTTTTCTTTGAGACACCTAGGAGTTTGCATTTCAGTTTAGCACATGGTTAGGAGAATTTCCACATTAGATGTGATAGTTGTCATCACATACCTCTCTGTGTGTGAGATCCACCTTTAGTGCTCTTATCACATTATCATCCTCTCATTGTTGTACATGTAGCACATACTTTGATGTACAATGGAGGATGATCCAACTTTTGTGGACATGTGATTCCACCTTGTGTGGGTGATATCTTATAATCTCCTTATCATGTAGTCTTATTGCATTGACTATATATTTAGGCACTCCTACTTTGTAATCAATTCAATTGGCTATAATCAATTATTTGATCATTTTTCCTATCTCTCTTGTGCTATCTTTTGAGCTTCTAGATCTTGGCATTCATTCTTTTCCTTAGGCAAATTCTTACATGGTATCAAAGCCATAGAAGATTCATTGCATAGCCATTGGAGAGCTCGTTGCTTCAACTTTTAGAGGGCCATGATTCAGATACGGGATCAACATTTTGTGGGAGTGTTTTGAGGAAGATCAAACCTCAACATTGCATTTGGGTGGCTATTTCCATTAATTTTGACTATAAATTTGCCTATCTTGGGCAAAAGTGAAATTTGAGGCAAATTTATTTTTGCAAATCTAACCTCTAAGGATGATCTACAAAATTGGAGCACTTTAGGCCAAATCTGACATTGCCATTACGATCAGAGCAGCCAAAAACCCCAAGATCGACTATTCATTCACCTAGATTGGACACAGTTGGTCTCAAAAGGAAAATTCTCCCTCCTTGCCTATCGTATGGATTCAATAGACTACAGGTACAATTTTAATTTTTTTATTATTTTCAATTTTTAATTATATTTCATTTTATTTAAAAATTGAAATATTAAAATTAAAATTGGGGGTTATTTTTTTGTTTATGAAGTTTTTCATATAAAAAAAAAATTGAAGTTTTTTTGGCCGTAGGCAGTACCACTCTGCAGCGGTCTGCACTGCAGTGATGGTACGTGCATTGTAGCACTGCAAGAAGTACCGCACTACAGTGATGGTACCACACTATAGGCAGTACCGCCCTGTGTGCTATACCGCACTGTAGTGCGGCCCCCAAAAGGGGTAATTTTAAAAAAAATTTAATAAAAGTTTTTTAATGTTTTTTTTTAATAATTTTTTGTTAACTTTTTTTTAATAAATAAAAATTTAAGTAATATGTTTTTTTTAATAAGTTTTTTTAATAAAAACTTTATTTTTAGTAAAACATTTTTAATGTTTTTCTTTATTAAATTTTTTTTTAATAAAGTTTTTTCTAAAAATTAAAAAATAAATTATGCTTTTTCTTTATTTGTTTAATAAAGTGTTTTTTGGGTGTTTGAATAAATGTTTTTCTTAAATTCAATGAGTTTTTGAAAAACAAAATCTAAATAGTTAAGCAAAATTGGGAACATTTTTTTTCTTAGCCATCTACATACCTATTTTGCAGCGTCATCCAACCGGCAGCCGGGGGGGAGGCCAATTTCATCCCAAAGACTTCCTAGCACAAAGCCAACAGGAGGACACCTTTTCTGCAACATTTGATAGGGTATCCTTGGTGGCTTCATCTTCTACATGTTTCCAACTTTGCCTTTGATGTTGTATTGTCTTGCATGAGCCATGTTGTACACGTACTATCATAAAGTGCCACATTTTTATTTGTACCTTGTCATTGATGACACATTTGATGTAATCCCTATGTTAGTACATTAGGAATATCATGGGACTTGGTTCTTGAAAGTTATTCTCCAACCAAACATCAATGGATGCACAACACAAGTTCAAGTATACCAACCTGTCACTTAAGAGTACCCAGTTGGTGCTTGCAGGTGTCTCCATGCCTCATCTCTATCATATCTTAATGGGCATTCCATCGGTCATTCTACATCGACATTGGTACCTAATTTTGTCACACTTTGACATTCTTGGTGTAGTATTGGCTCTATTTTCTTCCTATGGAGGAGTATTGGTCAACATCTTGGATCATCTTTGCATGAGATTCAACATTGAGGGGGGGCTACTTTGTCTCTCTTCCCTTTTTCCTTCCTTTGGGGGGATTCTTTATTGTATTTACATGATGTATGTCATAATAGCGGGGTATTGATTACTCCATCCATACATGCATCTTGTCTTCATCTCTCTTTTTGGGGGAGGGTTTTTCCCATGAGGTTTTCCTTCTTTCTCCACTTTATGAGAGATTGCATTGTTCTTGCATTTTGTACATGGGCACCTAACATGGCCTAGTAGCCAGGACCCATCTTGCATTGTGAGCTTAAGTGCATTCCCCTAAGTTGCACTTAAGGGGGGGTAGTTGGTGTAATTAAATATTCACTAATTACACTTTACTTAAATTTACTTAGGATAATGCATTTGCATATTAGTTGTCTTTGAGACACCTAGGAGTTTGCATTTCATTTTAGCACATGGTTAGGAGAATTTCCACTTTATGTGTGATATTTTTCATCAGATACCTCTTTGTGTGTGAGATCCACCTTTAGTGCTCTTATCACATTATCATCCTCTCATTGTTGCACATGTTGCACATACTTTGATGTACAATGGAGGATGATCCACCTTTGGTGGACATGTGATTCTACCTTATGTGGGTGATATCGTATCATCTCCTTATCATGTAGTCTTATTGCATTGCCTATATATTTAGGCACTCCTACTTTGTAATCAATTCAGTTGGCTATAATCAATTATTTAATTATTTTTCCTATCTCTCTTGGCTATCTCTTGAGCTTCTAGATCTTGGCATTCATTCTTTGCCTTAGGCAAATTCTTACAAATTGTATTGAATGAAAAGATGAGATGTAATGATGCATATTGGGTTAAAGGTCTAAACTATAATATGTTGAGTGTTTCACAACTGAACAATATTGGCCACCGACTAGAGTTTCATAATAGAAAGGTGAAGATTTATGGTACTGATGGAGATCTAATTGGAACTAGTGAATAGTCAAAAGGTAACCGATTTTATGTTTATATTACTGCAAAAATTTGTTTGTTTATCAAATATGAAGATGTATGGCTATGGCATAAAATACTCTATCATGTAAATTTTAATAACATGATTAAAGTAAGTAAAAGGAATAGAGTTAGAGGTCTACCCAAATTGTGCAAACCTGATAATGTGATGTGTAAAGAATGTTAGATTGGTAAGATGATTAAGTCAAGCTTCTCAAGTAAATCTTACTCTACCAATGGTAATTCAAATTATTGAAAGTGAAAATGTGAGGATTGATGAATTTTTAGAAAGGAGTGAAGTGGATAGAAAAAAGGAACCTGGGGATTACAAAAGATTTGTCTATGTACAAGAAGGTAATTCAGTTGATACAACCGAGCTACAACAAGAAGGAATTGATGAGCAAGATGAGCCTCCACAAAGAGATGAAAACATTGATGAACATTCTATCGAGCCTGTATTAGTAAAATATGTGAGAAGACACCACTCACTGAGTAGAATTATTGGAGACAAGAATGCAGGAGTCATGAAAAGAAGTAAGTTCTAAGATAACACATGTTTGATTTATGAATTTAAACCAAGACTAATCAAGGATGCACTAGGAAATTAAGATTGGATGAATGCTATGGAAGAGGAAATTGATTAGATTGAAAAGAACAACACTTGGTCATAGGTACCGAGACCTAAGGATAAGCATATGATTGGAACAAAGTCAATTTTCAGAAATAAACTCAATGAGAAAGGAGATGTGATCATAAATAAAGAAATATTATTCTACAAAGGGTATGCATATGAAGAAGGTATTGACTATGGTGAGACATTTTTCCCTATTGCTAGATTAGAAGGTGTAAGGATATTACTTGCATATGCTACCTATAAAGGATTCAAAGTTTATTAGATGGATGTTAAGTCTACATTTTTAAATGGAATTCTTGAAGAGGAAGTGTACATTGAACAACTTGAAGGATTTCTTCAGAATTATGACAAGGATATGGTCTACAAACTACATAAGGAACTCTATGGATTGAAGGAAGCACCCTGAGAATGGTATGAAAGGTTGCACTCTTATTTAGTTAAGATTAGATTTCAAAGGACAAGTGATAAAAATAATTTATATTTGAAATGTGATAGTACTGATAAGATCTTGATTGTTGAGATATTTATTGATGACATTATATTTGGTGGAGATGAGATAATGTCTAAATCATTTGCTGAAGACATGAGAAAGGAATTTGAGATGTCTATGATTAGAGAGATAAAATTTTGTATTGGACTTCAAATTCAACAATTAAAGGATGGGATCGACATAACATAGTCAAAGTATATCAAGGAGATCCTAAATACTTCAAATATAGAAGAATCAAAATCAGTTGGAACACCGATGGCTACTAGATGTAAATTGTCAAAGGAATATTAGACAAAGGAAGTGAATGAGACACTTTATCGATCCATGATTGGTAAACTATAGTATGTTTTACATATTGCACATTCAATAGGTATTGTGGAAAGGTTTTTTGCCAACCCAAAGGGGACATATATGTCTATAATTAACAGGATATTTAGATATTTGAAAGGGATTGAAGATTTCAGTCTTTTATACACAAAAGGAGGAGATTTTGATCTCAAGGTATATACTTATGTTGACTAGGTTGGAAATATTGATGAAAAAAAAAACACAAGTAGCGGAGCTTTCTTTCTAGGAGAAAGATTAGTGACATGATTAAGAAAGAAATGAAGTTGTATTTCACAATCTACTGTCAAAGCTGAGTATGTTGTTTCAGCTATGAATTGTTCTAACATTATGTGGATCAAACAATTACTTGAAGGTATGCATGAAGAGATTACTAATCCAGTTACAATTTATTGTGATAATATCAGTGCTATTAATATCAAAGAATCTAGTGATGTATTCAAAGACAAAGCATATATCTATTAAGTATCACTACTTAAGAGAAAAGTACAAGATAACCATGTAATTGTTACCCTAATTTTTCATGTCCCATGTAAAATTTGACCAATTCCCATCTCAAGGTCTGCTTTTTTATCCTTCCAAGTGCTCTACAAAATTTCATGGCTTTGTCTACTTCCCTCTAGTCTGTGCAACTATTTCTAAGTCCCTGGCTAGGTGAAAAGTCCTTTAAAAATTCATAAAACTAGCCGTTATAGGCCAAAAACCTAGGCCAATTTCTATTTCCTTGTTGCTTTATTTCAGCCAGTTAAGTCCTGAAAACCATGTGCACTTTATTCTCATTGGTCAGTTGTAGGTTCTCTAAGTTCTCCGGCGGTTCCTCCTTCTATTCAGTGATTCAGTGATTACATTGGTTCTTTTAGTCACCAAATGTTTGGTGGTTAAGTCTTAACATCTTGTGACCCAACGAAATAGCTAACCTTTCCTCAGTCACCTATTCTCTAAGTCTTTTGGTGGTCAATCTGTGGGGTCCCAGTCAGGAAGATCTAACAGTTGTTGTGAATTTGCAAGGGGTTTTTCTGACACATGCGATCTTGTGATGGCCATCGATCTTCCCTTTTTCTTAGTGCTTCAAGTCTTTAGTGGGTCCATTGCCACATCATCCTATGTGGAAGCTTGTCATTGGTCGGTTGGTGATGATTTGGAAGTTCGTCAAAGTGGGCCTAGAGGACTGTGTAGCTTTTAAATCCAATGACTGTCGCATGATCTCATGGGTTGTGTTAGAGCCATGAGATTATGCGATGGCGGTTGATCTTGATTTGTTTTTAGAGCTTCATTCAGTGGGTCCTTTCTTTTTGACATGCTCTCATCTGATTGGTCGCTGGGTGCATAGCTGGATTACATCAATGGGACTATGTCAGGATCTCTGCAAGGTTGTGTTAGAGAGATGAAGATCAACGGCTGGCATATCTTCACATAGCCTTTTTTTGACACATGCAATCTTACACCAGTTGTTAGATTTTCCAAATGTTCAGCCTTGTCAGGTGGATTCGATGCCAGGTCAGGATGACATGTTGTCTTCTCATTGGTCGAAGTAAAAGGAAAATATGTGGGGCCGTGTTGCCAGGTGTGCTGATTTGCTCATGTTTCATTGGTTTTTGACTTCCATGGTTGTGTTTGACTTGTCAGAGATAGGTTTTTAGACTATTTTCAAGTGCATTGTAGCCATTCATCTCCCGAGAAGGGTTTCTCATCAACGGTTACATTTTAAAATTTGCTGCTAGCCATTATATTTCAAAATTCAAATGTCTCTGCAAGGGTTTTGTGTTCTTTCAGCCATGCACGATGTCGGGTAGCTCAGGAAATAAAGTCTTAGGATGGTTGTGGATGTGAGGATGATAGAAGAGACTATTGGCCAGCGTTGCAGGGTCCTTTGTCGCATTTTCACAACAAGAGGTGCTAGAAAGTGTTGGCACCACCTTTTGAATAGTACATCTCCTAGGGAAGTATGATCAGATTTGGAGCCTTCATGGCTTAGTGGAGTTGTAGGTGGGTTGGTAAGTCTGGGTTGCTTGTCTGCAAGCCGATTGTAAGTATAGGGGTGGCACTCAAAGAAATATCTGATCGGCTGTGATTTTGCAGAGATATATTTATGATCAGAATTAACTGAACTAGGGTTTATCATTATTTTAATGAAAATCTCCTGTAACTCTAGTTAGGTTTTGACTCTTGCTAGCATGTAGTTGAGTATGTATATATTGTATTTTTGGAGCTTTAGTGCTTAGATTTGGACAATTGTAAAAGAAATTCATGTTTTCTTAAGGGTCATCTATGGTATCATTTCTACCCTCTGGCTTATACAGTTGTAAATCTCCCATTGATTATTCAAACATTGTAGAGGTATTTTGTGACAATTCTTCATGTCCCTATGCTTCCTTGTCTGAACTATCTCTTATTGGGTTAAAGTATATGATGTTTTCAGTGATATCTTAGGGTTCCTGATCCCTCTTACTTTCTATAATTGTGTGTTTTATTGTGTTTGATCTGATTTAGATATTTTTTTGGGTGTACTTCAACCCCTTAACAGTCTTGTCTCAATCCTACACCGAGTTGTAGAAGTGAATGTCTTCTTGCAGATCATAAGTTGTGTCTTATGTTCAGGCCCTCCTATAAAATACTTATGCAAGCCTATTCAGTAAGTTGTGACCTACTAGACCTAGGCCTTTCATTGATTCCATTCCTCTATACTGAGATCCAAACCCTAATTTTGGTGCATCACCCAGTAGGTAGTTTGCTTTCAAGTCATTTCCTTTTCCAAGCATTCCTTATATCTCTTTCCCTCAAAAGTTTTACTTTTCATGTCTGGAAGAAAATTAAGGTGATTATCCAAGAGGAACTAGCCTAGAACCTGGAGGTCTCATCTCAGTTAGCATAGGTCCCACAACCTGGAGATGATTCCCATGTTATACTAGGTTATCAAGACTACGAGAGCTTGAGACAAGGGTCCAAACTTAGTGTATAATAGTAATACTAGAGTATGTGAATTCTAAAGAACAAATAGCTGATATATTTACATAACCACTATTGAAGGATGCTTTTGAGTATCTCTGAGGTAAGTTGGGGGTTCTTCCCCTATTCATTGCTCACTGAGTCATGATGCATGCTACATCAATTCAAATATTCAATAGAATATCTATCTTGTGATTTGATGCTAGTGTTCACTCTTTAGGTGAAGCCTAAAGTTGTGAAAAGAAGTTGATGATAGCAATGAGAAATCTATACATTTGAGGTATAATATACTACCTGAAAAAAATTTCAAGAGTCTATATTTTTCTTTGGCATTGTTGTCAAAGAGGGAGAATACTAATGATTACTATTATGAGGGAGAATATTATAGAGGGAGATGATCGATGAAGATCAAAGAAAGATGTTGTCAAAAAGGGAGATGAATGAAATTGATGATAAATAGATCAAAGAGGGATAGTATAGAAGATCTATTGATTGAATAATAATGAAAGAGGGAGAATATAAATAGAAAAGAGAAGTTACAACTTAGAGAGAGTACATGAATGAAAGTGAAGTAAACCATCATCAATTGAACATTAAATATTGTTAGTGTTCCCATCAATGCCAAAGAGGGAGATTGTTACTATAACTGATAGTAATTTTGAAGATTGATTATCTAATGGTGATGATGATGAAGACCGACTAAGATCATAGGAATACAAGATATTAGAATTTTTAGATTAGTTATTTTTATTTCATTGATGTCAAGCAATTGATTTCTTGTTTATATTATGCTTCCATATCATTCGGTATATGATATAAGTTGAATGAGTTAAGAAGAAGAAGAAGTGAGATGTTGTGAAGTTGAATAAATTAATTGGGAAACCAATACAAATTGGATAATGATTAGATTATGTTGATATAACTTTTTTCTTCATTACATATGATTATGTTAAGTCGGTAAAGCATGGTAATGAATATTTGTCAAGTTAGTAAGTTAAATTGTTTTGGCTACAGGGTAGGAAAAGTCACTCGGTCAAGGTAAAAGGTAAAAGGAAGTATGTCACTCAATAAAGGAAAAGGAACCAAACACACTGAATAGAAAAGAAAGTTGAAGGCACCAAGCAAAGTTAACCAAAATATAGATGGAGGACACCAAGTAAGGAATAGGAATTAAAATACAAGGATTGAAACGACATTTAATGATTAAGCTATGATGATATGGATGGTTGTAATGAAAAGGAAAGTTACTTATAGAGATCTACGGTTATAAAAATTCAAGGTGATGGTCTACAGACTAGATCTAAATGGTTAAAGAAGAAGGAACAAGTTTCAAGAAAGTTCAATTTCCTAGGTGAAAGTAAAATGTGTTACCGAGATCTAGATTCAAAGTATAATGAATTGTACGACTAAGGTTGATCAAAGAAAAATGTAATAGAGGAGATTAAGTGGAAATACATATCTATATAAAGGATGGATTTGTTTGAAAAAATGGCTAGAAAATTGAAGAAGGGAAGAGTTACCAAATGATGCAGTGAAGAAGGAACAAAGAGATTTTGAGTGGGAAAGTAGGATCTGATGAAGTGTTGAAACTAGTGGAAAGTGAAGAATTGAAGTGAAGATAGAAGAATGCACAAAGGATCTAGTTATGCAAAGATAGTTGCAAGTTTAGAGGTCAATATATGTGTTTTTCCTTATTAGCATTTGCAATAGAGAAATATCTTAATAGAGTGGACTTAATAGTCTTATTGTAAAATCCTTCAAAAAGGTAACATTCTAAAGAGTGTTTTAATCCCTCTAATTAGGCCACTCCTAACAGGGTGAGGATCCTAATAGATCTAAGGTAAATCCCTTGACCAGGTCACACCTAATAATGTGTATTGTAATATTTAACTAGATTGGATCTTAACTGGACATACTTTAGAAGAGTGTTTTCTTATTGGACCACAATTCCCATAGTGGTTTTCCCAAATCTAGGTTTCCACATTAAATACTAGTGTTACATGTGATGAATGAATTATGTGAATGATTTACTGTTGTTGGTAAATAGTGAATTGTATTTTACCGATCTGTCACCAAGTTAATGAAACAAAATATTTTAAGGTATTTCGAATTAGGGATTACTTATTCACCCCCCTCCCTCTGTAATCCAACAACTATGCCAAAATTAACAAAAGAAGAGGTAGAAAATTACTTTCAAAGATGAGGGAAAGTTATGGTTTAGCTCAAGACCAAACTAAAATAACTACATTACTCAATGCAGGGAAGGGGAAGTTCCTTCCAATGGAGCCACGAAGATCAATACATGGAAGTTAGGGGCCTAAACACCCCTAACTAGCAGAAAATTCTAAAACACTTCTTAACTTCTTCAAAACCTGACTTATGCCTAATCTAAGAATCAAAACAAAACTTAGAATAGGTAAGATCTCTACAAAAAAATCTAGGAATGTGGGAGTTTGTAGAAGTCCCTTTTGAAGGACCATCTAGAGGCTTAGGTATCATATGGAACCCTAGAAGTATTTCATTCTCTATCAACTTTGTAGAAAAAAGAATTGGATTAGTGGGGATGTCAAAAACATCATAAGTAGCTTGCATTACATTTTAATTAATATTTATGGCCCTGCACAAAATCAGGTGAAAAGGGTTGTATGGAAGGAAATAGAATAGTTTATGGAAGTTATATCAGATCAAATTTGCATTCTAGGGGGCCTTTCAATTCTATCCTCAACCCTAACGAAAAGTGGGCGGATCCTCTTGACTACCAACAACCACGTATGACTTTAGAGAGTGAGTCAATAAAAATAATCTCATAGAGACCAAAACTAATAAAGAATCTTTCACTTGGAATAATAGAAGATTGTGTTTCAACAATATTGTATAGAAGTTAGACATGAGATTCCTCTTTAAAGGTAATTGGGATAATTTTCCATATAACCTTATTGTAGAGATTGTACCATACTTAGGTTCTAACTATTTTTTCAGTTTAACTCAGCATAATAGAAGACAACCAACCCAACAAATGTCCTTTTAAATTTGAGAAGATGTGACTTAAAAATAAAAAATTGATTCAACCAAAGGAGCAATGGTGGGAGGAAACCCAGGTTAATGGGTCTAAATTGTTTTTCCTAGTAACTAAAATGAGAACCATTAAAAGTAAATTGTTAACTTGGAACAAAAACACCTTTGGTAACATTTTTTAGAGCAAACTAAAATTTGAAGAAGAATTGGAAAATATTAACAAAATGGTGTTTGAAAAAGGCATGGACTCTCAACTATATTTAATAGAAAAATAATTAAAATTTGATAATGAAGACATATTGTCAAAAGAAGAAATATTTTGGTGGAAAAAATCTAGGGAGACCTAGCTAGAGTTAGGAGATAAGAATACTAAATTATTTCATAACAGTACCAAGTACCAGAGAAAAGTCAATAGAATTACCAAAATCAAAGATAGAAACAACACCTTGATTGAAGACCCTAAATTGATTACTAAAGAAGCATATCAGTATTTTGAAAACATTCTGAACAATTGGAATGGGTCAAACTTTTATAACTAACAAGACATCTTACAAAATATACCTAAAATAATATTAGAGGATCAGAATAGAATACTTAGATCTAAATTCTATAAAATTAAAATAGAATGAGAAGTTAAAAATATATATCCTAACAAGGCTCTAGTACCAGACGGTTTTCAATCTCTTTTCTTTCAAAAATATTGGTGTTTTATAGGGGATGAGGTAGTAGAGACATTGGAGGGGGTAAGAAATTCCAAAAACCTCCTCAAAGAATTGAACAATACATTCCTCACACTGATATTAATAAAGGACAAACCTAAAAGATTTAATGATTTTAGGCCCATCTCATTATGCAATACTATTTACAAGATATTAACCAATACTTTGGCAAATAGATTACAGAAAGTTCTAATTGACATCATCAATGAGGAGAAAACAAGGTTTGTCCATGCTAGGTCCATATATGATGGAGTAATCATTTCTAAAGAATCTATCCACTTCATACAACAAAATAAAAATCCCACTATGTTGATCAAACTTGATATTAGAAAATCCTATGATAAATTTGATTGACATTTTTTATGCAAATTTTTGGAATCTTTTGGGTTTTCCAAAAAATGGATTTACTTGATATTTGAATGCATATCTACTCCCAATATTTTTGTCCCCGTGAATGTAACACCAAAGGATATCTTCAGTATGTCAAGAGGACTTAGAAAAGGGGATCCCATCTCCCCATTCCTCTTTATTATAATGGTAGAAGCACGTAAAAGAACAATTAATAAAGCTAGGGAAGATAAGTAGTTGTCACCTTACATGGATATTTTCATCCAAAATTTGGCATCAAGTTTTGTTAAGGACATTTTCCCTATTTGAGAAGTGAAGATGTTTTCCCTGCAAAAGGTTGATCAAATAGTTTTACCCTTTGTCAAATTAGAAAACTAACAAGACATTGTGTATTGTGCTTGGTATATTTTTTAATGTTAGTTTTGATTTATTTTGTAGGTCAATGAGTGGAGAATAAAATGGATGAGATCCTCTTTCCATATGCTTTATTTTAATGTTTGTGTTAATGAGATAAATCAGTAAGGTAGAAGTTGACAGTTTGCTTCTGGGGTCTGTAAAGATCAGTGAGTGTCTCATTTCATTTGATGTTTCACAAGGTATAGAAAGGTGGTTTCAATGTCTTTGGACTGGATGGTTGTTCAAAGTTGTGATCAAATATTATTTTAGGTGAGTTTTGTTATAAAACTAAGGTGAATAGTGATAGGTTATCAATTTATTGAGTGTGAATTCCAAGTCATATGCATCATATTGGTATCAAATCCTAGAAGGTCTGAGAAAAAGAGATTTAGTGGTTGTGTGGTTGAGTCAGGTTTAGAGGATAACCTAGTGAGTGGTTTCCAAAAGACAAGGTAGAGGAAAAGAGGAAAGAAACCTAAGTGAGACAAGGGTACAATGATGGTAGAAGTGATGGTTTTGAGGGGTTATTAGAATTACTTGTAGAGTAAGGATTCATAAAAGAGAAACAAGAAGAAGATAGGAAGATAAAAGAGGAAGAAAGGAGAAAGAGAAATGAAGAATGGAGGAAAATGGAAGAGGAAGAACAAAGACAAATGTAAATGAAGTTCCAAAAGTTGAAACAAGACTTGGAGGACTTGAAGGAGTGGATTAGGAAAAAATGGAAATTACCAAACAAGACAAAGATAAAATGGCCCATAAAGAAGATTATCCAGAAGAGGAAAAGGAAAGCAAAGATAGCAGCAAAAAGGACAAAGGTAATATATGAACTTTTTGTCCAAGTTGAGAAAGGAGATGAAAAAACTAATTTTCTTATTGATGAATCAAAGTAAAGGCATGCTGATGATGAACTTCATGATTTGGATGTTGTTGGTAATCAAGAAGCTAATGTGATTGTTTCTAATGAATCAATATGAAAGAATAACACCATGAATGTCATGGAAGAAACATTTGATGCATATGATGACACTGTTGATGAAGATTTTTCAATTTTTATTTATAAAAAGTTGTATGGAGGTTTACAATGATTTGGTACAAGTGAGTATGATGAAGATATCTATAAAGACATGGAGATATATCATGTTGAAGACTTAGATTCTTGGAACTGAGAGAGTGAGAACCATTTGGGTAACATAAGACATATGAAGAATCAAAGGGAGAAAGAACAAAATTTTCTTATAGGAATTAGACACCATGTGCAAAAGAACTAGAAGACCAGAAAGAAGAAGGGTGTCATTCAATGGGACTTGAATTCTTTGTCCCCTAGGAGAATGATGCAGGAGCATCAAGGATGCATTAAGATACCATGACCAATTTTGGTCAAAATAAATGTAATAAGGCCAATCCAATGGTTTAAGGTTAAATGGGTCTATTATGTTCATTTGGATCAAAATTGTAAGGCTGTGAAAACTATTGAGTTTATAATGACCTTAAGGCCTTGAGTTGGTTAAACTAGGTCAAAGTTGGTAGGAGTGGTCAAAAGGAACTAAAAAATTCTATTCATGTTCTTATTCCATATGTGGCATGTTGGAAAGGTTTTAGATCTATATTTATAGTTTTAGGTTTCCAATTCTAACAGGTTTTCAATAGTCAATTCTAGATTTGAAGTTCACTTGTCCTCTCCTAGCCCTCAAGGTCAGTTCATTATTCTTATTTTCCTTTAGCATTTATATTGATACATTAGATCTGATATCATATCATGTTGGTTATCATTTCCTTTATCATTTCATAAGTGTTTTTCATACTTTACATTTCATACACATACATTTATGTTCATACAAGGAATCCAAAAAATCACCCCTTTATCTAGATTGTGCATTAGCATCACTTCATCCTTATGGGTTGTGCTAATTAAATTTGGCCTAAGGGTGTGTTTTTTAGTCTAGTGTATATGCGAAGTGGGGATCTTCCCTTAATAACTATTTCCCATATCACTTTTTGGTGAATCCGAGTTATGACATTTCCTCTTTTGATCTTCGTCCTAGATTCCCTTTTTTGTATTATCCTTATAATTTGTTAGTTAGATTTTCTTTTTGCATTGATCTTTACAATTACATATTTAGATCTACTTTGGATGCATTATCCACGTTACATCTTTACTAAATTGTATTCATAGTTTCATATTTTATAGTATCATGCTTAAATTTGATAGTTAAATTTTCTTGATTTGTATATTTCTTTCAAATTACATTTCATTTATCTTTTATTTTGTTCCCTTTTGTATGATCTTTATTACTTTGAACTCAACATATAGTATTATGGTTAGAAGAATTCATAGACTTATGGGTTTCTTTGATCTTGCACATTCATTCTTTCCTAGGAATCTTTATGAGACCAACATGCATTCTAATAATATCAATCTTATCATAGAGAACAAATATTCTCATTATTCTCATGATGAAGATGAATGCTTAAGTGTTACTCCTACCCAAGTCCAAAGCTTTACCCATGACTTTAAAAATTTTGAATGATGTCTATCTCAAGAGAACCATAATCCTAAGACTCTTTCCATTGTAGAAGGCTTAAGGAAACTTATTCATGATGATGAACGTGGTCTTAACCTATTGTGTAGCATTTATCCTCTCATTAACATGATTGTTAAACCTCTTACACAATGTTCTCAATATTTAGGCTTTTTCCACCTACTACAAATGTTGAAACCTCTTTACCTATTTCTACTTCTCTTCATTGTGTCTCCACTTATGCTACACCTCTCATAACAACTTAAATTAAAAATTCCAATCTTACATATGTGAGTCTTCCTAATCATATTCTTCCTTCTATTCCTTCCAGTATTCCATGTGTTTCATTTCCTTCAACCATGCCTGATTATCATAGTGTTCCTTTTTTATATTCCACTCTCCTTTCCAAAAATGCTCCTAACATGTCCCATGTGTCTCCTCCTACGATTCTTTCTATTGATTCTACTATCAATAGCTTGGCTCAAATTGTGTCTTCTTTGCAAAAAAAATTACTTCTATGACTCAATTAGAGCTCAATATTCCTACTTGTGACATTTATATTCCTTTTTTATGGATGTCATCCGAACTGTTATCCCACAAAGTATTGAGATTCCTCATCATGAAACTTATAATGGTAATGGTGATCCTATGAATCATGTCAAAATTTTCCAAACCTTGTGTATTGATTTCTTGGATGACAATAGGTTTATGGAAATTTTGTTTACTATAAACTTTCGAGATAAATCCTCGCAATGGTATTGTTCTTTTCCTCCTTATTCTAGTGATTCCTTTCACAAGCTTGATAATGCTTTAATTAAAAAAAATTTAAAATAATATTGGTCCTAAAATCTCTTTAACTAATTTAATACATTGTAAATAAGATGTTAAAGAAAAAAATTGGTAAATTTAAGCATTTTCATGCTCATAATTTTTATCTTGTGCCTAATGTTGATATACAATGCATTTTTATTGCTAATTTATAAAGAGACATTAGAGATAAGAATCTTCTTTCTGAGCTCTCTTCCTTTTCACAATTGTGTATAGAGATTCATCATTATAAACTTCAAGTGAGTTAATTTAGGAGAAACACTCCAATCTCACTTGTTCTCATTGATAAGAGCGATGTTGTGCATCCAATTTTAGAAAATTTAAGAAAGGGAACAACTACATCAAAATGAACAATTCATCCAACACTATTGATGAACAAGTGGCAGTAGAATCCAAAGGTGTGGATCCTTTGTTGTCTATTTTTAGACCTGAGCTCAGACTTATACTCATCTTTCTGAACCTTTTCATAATGTGATGATGAAGTTAATGAATTATAATGTGTTAACAATTCCTCGACTAATGTGTTAATGAAATCTAATGAAGTTAATAAGAAATAAAATCAATATTTTAAATAACAAGAAACTAAAAGATGATTGGTCTCTCCTTGTAATTTTGGGATAAAAATATAAAATATGTCGATCACATTAATATGTGCCTATCCAAATGGCTTTCATGAGAGTCTCCAAAAATTGAAATTAAAGGATTAATCCAAAAATAGATTTGAATATATGTATTAATTAATCTCATATGTAAGAAATATTAATAACCTATTAGCATTAGTCATCATTCAATGATAGCGTAAGTAAAATAATTTATTTTGTTATGATTTAAAAAAAATGAAATATTGATCTTGTTAAATATATAAATGGAAATCTAAAATGATAATGATCAATGTAGAATGTTTTATTCCACCATGGAATCTCATGGAGTCAAATCAACTAGCCTAGACTAAATTCTTAGCATTTTGTATAAAATATTTGATAATAAAGTTGAACCTAAATTGTAGAGACATGTTTTTCCTTATTCCCACCACATTGCAACCAAGCATAGCTATATTCAACATTTAAAGAAAATATCCCTTCCAAAGCTCCATCTTAACACAAGCAGAGGCAATATTCACAAACATTGTTGAGTCTGGCTTTGCACCTCCCAATTGCATTTGCCTGTAAATTTGTAAAGACTTTCAACAAAATGATTTTGTACATATCATGCAATTATTGTAGTGATGTCAATGACACCAAATCCTTTTGAGGCATTATGTCAAACAATTTGCCTACCTTGTCTATGTATCTACATATTACATGCACATCCAGCAGAGCAATATCATATGAGAAAACCTCTCTATCCTTTATACTTTAACAAAAGTCTATTCCTTGTACGATCACTTCCATTTAGTAAAGGGTAAAAGTACAAATCTATGTCACACTTTTATGAAGGAAAAGGTTAACAGCACCAAAACTATTCAACTTCAAAAAAATAAAAGTGGCATTTGTGTTTGAAATTTGAAGTTGATGTAAATTAATGAAATATGTAAAACTAGATGAAGTTTATGGTTATTATTTTTGAAAAATTATTTGAACAAGAACTGATGTAGTTTTTTGATTTTTAAAGTCAATTTTTCAATTGCTCAAAAATGTTTTAAATCAAGGGTCTAGTTCCCGCCAAAAAACTATATGTAAATAATATTTTTTCCTCTGATTTCAAAATATCTTTTAGATGAAATGTATAGCTAGTGCATAAAAAAGGAAAAATTAGTTTTTGATGTATTTTTTCCGTTATAACTATTCAAAGTCAAACTTACCTAAAATCGATAGTTTTCGTCTCCCACCTATTTTCCCCTATCAAATCTACACCATTAAAAAAAGATTATATATTCTTGAAGAGAACTCTCTCCTCTAGTGTTAAATCTAATTTTTAAATTTTTCGTATATGGTTTGTACTATTTTTTTCTTTTTAAGTAGCATCTTCTTGAAAGTTAAAATACCTACTTGCATATTTTGAAATTATAATATATTAGATCTAATAGAAATAATATTAAAATTATATGAAAATAATATTGACTTAGAGATCTACAAAAGGGTATTTTTATTTTTTAAATAAAGTTGAGTTTTGATAGAGAAATTAGTTGTAGAAGTGAGAAATTCTATAATTCTACAAATTTTGCTTATTTTCTACCACATAGGATGTCAAATAAGTAGTTTTAGCTAGACCAGGTTTGGCCAAACCATGTTTGGTTGAAACCCCCTGCATCTATATGGACCAAGTCTTCATTGATGTAACAGATTACGCTTATATTTACTCTATTTTCTTGTTCATTTGGACCTATTTCGATCAAAACCTATCTTCCACATCAATGCCACATGGTGCTGCATATGTTCCATTCATGCTCGGTCATACAGTGTCTAGTCAAACCATGTTCGACTAAAATTACCTTCGGTCAGAACCCATTATTTTTCCTCTACTATGACACATCTTTGTACTTTTACCCTAAAAGTGGGGAGGATGCTAGTCTTTATACCTACCAATCACATTTTCCTTCATAGAAAATCTATGATGTGCATATCATGCAAAAATTCTAGTCCATGAGGACACATCTCTTTTAGGCATTTTGTTGAACAATTCACCTACTTTATCTACCCTTCCACATTTTTGCATACATGTCTACCTAAAAACATTATTTTGGTAGTTAAGTATTAGGAAATGGCTTGATCATCTCAATTCCATGTAAGACATTTAGGAAGTGTCTATGAATGACCTAAATCTATCATAGCACTTAGGCACCACAACCTTAGAACTTTTCCTAATTTTTCTAGAGCTAGTAAACCCAAGACATTTTCCCCTCTTCCTCTCGATCTTCAAATCAAAAAATTGATCACTAGGCTTGAAATTCACCCCTTGGATGCATTCTTTCTTGGCTTTTTCCTTCATCTTTTTTGTATACCTCTTCCCTTTTAGGAGACTCGTAACTTCCCCAATCACATCATTCTTAGAATTTCCCTTAAATGGAATAATAGACCTTCAAAAAAATCACCCACATTAGTACCACTCCTCATATTCTCCAAGGAAGAACCCTTTCCACTATTGGTTTGACTCCTTCTCAAGGCATCAAAGTTGGAAGGATAGAAGAGAGGGGGTAGGTCTAGGAGGGAGAAACAGTGATCACAACCAAGGAGAAATTAGATAGGAAATCATTTGAATCACAAGCATTTGTAAAAGCCTCCAAGGCCTCCCCCCATCAACATCATTGCAGTTAGAGAAAACAATCTCAAGGAGACAGCGGTCCCCCATCTACCTCCCAACTTCTGACACCCCACCATCAGAGCTAGAAGAAGGGGTCACCTTGACATCATAAAATGGCTCCATTGAGATAATAGGTTTCTCCTGAAGGGGTTGTCAATCAACAAATTTATGAACCTCCTCCAATGCAACTATTACCCCAATTTTCATGTGCATGCAAATTTGGCCATAACCTATTCCAAAATCTTTGTTTCTACCCTGCCAAGCATCCTTGAAATTTTCATGATTTTATGCCATGTCCTCTGGCCTCTACAAATTATTTTACTCCCTGGTCTACAGTTTAAAAATTCAAAAAAAGTAGCCATTTGAGAAAAAAAAACCTTGCAAACCCTAAGCCCATCATTCTATTTTTATGTTACTTTATCGAAAACTTAAAAGTCCTAATTTCGCATGTGCATTTTAAAATCCTTTAGTCACCAAATCTCTGATTCTCGGTGGTTAATCCCCTAACCCTTTGTGATTTGGCGAGTGGTTACCTTTCCGGTTGGCAGTCTCTGCCTAGCGGCTAGGACCAAGATTCTACATTTGACAGTTGACGCAAGATCGCATTGCATCAGAAGATTCCTTGCGATCTCACAATAGCAGTCGATCTTCCCCTTTCTCAGCGCTTCAAGCTTTTGTGGGTCCACTACCATAGTGTCCTATTGGAGGCTTTTTATTGGTCGAGGAATGATGAATTTTATTTTTGTCAGCAGGCCCAAGGATGTCAAAAGCTTGAGGATCTATGGCTGGCATGTGTTCTCGTGAAATGTGTTAGAGGTATGCGATTATAAGACAACCATTGATTCTCCTTGGTGACGTAGCTCTTCATGCTTGGTGGGTCCACTACTATGTGTACACAAATGGCGGCTTCTCATTGGTCCACATGGTAGTGATTCAGCAATGTGTTAGTGGGACTAGGTTTCCAGCATTTCAAAAGGCTTTGACATCTGCAGAGGATAAACGGCTGGCTCGTTTCCTCAAGGAATCTTTCTAACACATGGAATCATGTGCCTATCATTGATCTTACTTTATCTTTGGGCTTTGTCAGGTGGATCGGCGTTGTTAGGTGGGCTGATGTGTGAAGCATTTGATTGGTTACTGCATGCTGATGGGGACTTCCAGGTGGACTGATGTGTTAGTGGGGTCATAGCTTAATGAACATCTATAGCATGCGTATGATCTAAAAGAATATTCAAAGGGTATGAGATCTTGCACCTGTCATTGGATTAGAATCTTGTGTTTAGTGTGTCTGATGTCAGTGGAGGGCTAAGGTGTTTGCTGATGAGGCAAATGAAGCGAATGAGGATTTGACATGTGGTAGCCTGGGCCCAAGGTTAGTAAAGCTTTCTACGAATCGGCGATGAGGGGTTTCTCATGTTCGCTTGATTTAACCAAGGGTCAGCGAAAGACTTAGCGATTCAGCAAAATGCCTTGTTCACTGGATCACTTAACCAGACTACGGTAAAGAGATGGATTTAGAAAATAAAAAGGTCTTCGGTCACGTGGTTTCCGAATGACTTAAAGGAAGAAGGGCTCAAGGTGGGTCCAAATATGCTTACATACTCGATGCTCATTGGTTAAGACTTCCTGATGTGCACTCAAACTTTTCAAAAGGTTTCGTGATGGTTTCAAAGTTAATCTAGGCTATTCATTTACTGGGAGATAAAGAGTATCGATGGTCACATTTTAAAATGACCAGCTAGCCATTAGTTTTCAAATTCAAATAGTTCTAAGAGGATTTTTTCCAGTATTTGATTTGTAGGCTGCAAGCGGTGAGGTAGTTCAAAGAATTTATGTCTCCAGGACATTTGCAGTTAAAGGAGGATGAGGAGGAGGTCTAGGTGGGCATCATGGGTTGTTTCTTGTCTTAGAAAGGTACCAGTTATGCATTCATGGCAAGACTTTTGTAGAAAGGAAGATAAGTCCAGCTTGCTTGTCCGCAGGTTGATGTAGTATAGGGATGGGCACACAAACTTGAGGTCTGATCGGCCATAATTTTGCAAAGATAACATTTATGATCAGACTTGATTGAGCTAGGGTTTGGTTATTGTATTGTAAAACTATGTAACCCTAGTTAGGTATTTTTGACTCCTGCCTACGTGCAGTTGAGTATGTATATATTTTATTTTTGGAGCCTTAGTGCTTAGAGTTCACATTTTCTAAAGAAGAAAGTCTCTTTCTTGGAAAGCTATCCATGGCATTTCTTCCTACCCTCTACTTTTCCACATTCTGTAATCTTTCATTGATAATTCAGATACTACAGAGGTATTTTGTGACAATTCTTCATGTCCCTATGCTTCCTTATTTGAATTATCTCTTATTGGATTGAAATATATGATATTTTTAGTGATATCTTATGGTTCCTGATCCCTCTTACTTTCTATAATTTTGTGCATTATTGTGTTTGATTTGATTTAGATGTTTTTCTGGGTATACTTCAGCCCCCTAGCAATCTTGTCTCAATCCTACACCATGTTGCAGAAGTGAATGTCTGCTTGTAGGTCATAGGTTGTGTCTTATGTCCAGGCCCTCCTATGAAACACTTATACAAGCCTATTCAGTAAGTTGTGACCTACTAGACCTAAGCCTTTCATTGGTTTCATTCCTCTATACTGAGATCCAAACCCTAATTTCAGTGCATCACCTAGTAGGTAGTTTTCTTTTTAGTCATTTCCCTTTCAATAGTTCCTTCTATCCCTTTCCCTCAAAAGTTTATTTTTCAAGAAGATTATCCAAGAGGAACCAGCCTAGAACCCGGAGGTCTCATCTCAGTTAGCATAGGTCCCACAACCTGGAGATGATTCCCATGTTATACTAGGTTATCAAGACTATGAGAGCTTGAGACAAGGGTGCAAACATAGTGTATAATAGCAAGAGTCATGTCACATCCATTGAGAATAATGTCTTCCATCTTTTTTTGAGTCTTAGATATTTTCATTATTTTGTTAACAACCAATTTTTGGGCATCAAGGCCATTATTTTTGCTGGGACCATGTTTATGATTTCTAATTTCCCTGATATTCAAGGAGGAGGGGGGTCTCTTTTGGAAAATAGGTCTATCTAAAAGCCTCTTAAAGATCTTTTAGTTTTTCACAGATTGCCACCCTATGGGATTCATCCATTGAAGGAGGATCATGAATAGCATGAGATTCAACATTAACAATATTTTGACACTTCGGCTAAGCCAGAGGTTCGTGATTATCTTTGATCGGTATGATAGGGATACTCGAGTCAAAAGAAATAGGAACCTTCAAATTAGGGTTACATTTCAGATTGCACTTAACACTAGAGACCTTGGGATCAATAGTCTTTCCCCTTCTCAGAAGAGGGTAGTTCCTTCTACTATGCCCCTCTTTCCAACACAAGAAAAATGCATTCATCCTACCCATAATTTCAATAGGGTGGAAAATAATATCACCATTCAACTTAATTCGTAAAACATCTCAAAAATTGACTCTCGGGTTGAATGCAATAAGCGTCCTTACATCTAAGTGAGGGAAAAAGTACTAGACGCTTCCATTCTAATGAATTTTCCTATAGCCTCAAGGGCATTATGTGAAATTTTTCACAAGAATGGAGGAACATCTTTAACAATAACCCACCTTGGGGTCAATGATGCCAAAATTTTATCTTTGTTTTCCTTCGCAGACCAAGGAATGGCTCTAAAGATAGAGGATCTAATGCTCCAAAATTATCAATTCACAACATATCCCTCTATGATTTAGGGTTTCTAAAAAATATGATAAATAAACCCCTTTTCACCATGCAACAGGAGTATTGAAGCCCAAATTTCAAGTTCAATTTTTTGTATAACAATTCATTCATATATGCATGGGAGGGTACATTAGATGTGTCTTGGGCCGCAAGAAGAATTGCACAATCTCTAAGTCTAATCTTTTCCATAGAAATAACCCTAGCCATGGAAGGATTAGGTTTAATAATAAATTGTAAGGCAGAAGAGTTCTTACATCTTCCATTCCCAACATAAGAGTCTGTCATTGAAGAAGGCACAAAGCATGCATCCACTAGCATTGTGGGCCTCTCTTCCAATGTGTCTCTAAAAACCTCTGACTTCCTTTCTCAACATCTATTGTGGGAACACCATTGAAATGGCCATCTTTTAGGATGCCATGGTCCATAAAAAGAGGAATGCTCATACACAAGGAAGTAAAGAGGTCGGCCTCCTAGAGAACAAATGATTGAAAGACTAGTCGCACGCTTTAGGAGAACTACTCAAAGCTCAAAATCAATGACTTGCAAAGCGAGCCATTGGATTTTTCCTCTTCCTCAAGTCACTTGCTAACCACCTTTATTTTTTTCCTTTTTCTACTTATATCATATTTTTCTTTGAGATATTTAATTATAACTAATAAATAAATATTATTCATTTAATTATTTATGATGTAATATAATATATTAACAATATAGAACCTTATATAAGCCATGTCATAAATAATCATAATTATAATAATAGTAATAATATTATTATATATTAATAAAATATATAATGGTATACTTATATCATATATTTATTAATAATATTTAATAGCTATTTATAATGTAAGATAATATATTAATAAATATATTATATAATTTAATATAAGATGTGTCATATATAATCTCTAATTAAACATTTGATTGAAATAAAGTGAAACTAACTAATGATGAAAACATATAAAATTATCAAATCATGGATACATAGTGTTGGTTGTTCCCTTTGATCTTCAAAACTTGTAGATTTATACTTTGATGGATAACTATAATGAAACTTTGACTCTATCACCACTCCAAAGTCTACAAGGAAGAGGGCCAATTAACAAGGATCAAGGAGATCCTCCTACACTTTGAGCCTCAATGCTCAGGCGGGTGTACCCTTGACTCACTTCTTCAAAGGTGTCTCTGAACAATATATAACTATACCCTTTACTATCTGATTGAAAGGTTTATCATTTGATTGTGTGTGTTTGATTGCTGATGATGGACTACTTCCAGAGAATGGATCAGTGCCTTATCCCAGGGTAGAGAGTCACTTAACAACCTATATCACCCTCAAACCTTAACTCAAACATATATAGACTCAGAGTAAGTGCTTTGCCTATTACTCCCCTCTCTCACATACCAGGACATCAAATCCTTATCTTGCCATGAACTCACTAAACTTACCTTAAAGACTTTAATCCTAACTTTGTTAGGAACTCAAAGATAACCCCAAAATACTCTTTGTTTACCATATGCTAACCCACTTTGTGCAATCAACATATATGAGCTCAAGAGCAAAACAAAAAGACATACACCAATATGAGATTGGAATCCAAAATATTCTCATTAAGACTCACAGAATCAATACATTATCAAATGACAAAATGCAAAAAGGAAACAGACCCTAAATCTAGGCTCTCCTTGTTCAAATTTTCACTATCAACAATCTAGGACCAAACCAAAAGAATTGGACCCCTGCAAATTCAAAAAGTCTGCAACTTATACCCCCTAGTCATCTTGGAAATTTGCAACAAGCTACGGATGACTAGGGTCAGGGTTTCAACCACCCAACCTGCTAGAAACAATCATGCATTTAATTCAGGGGCAGGAAACACATCCAATCCAGGAAAGAGGAAAATCTTGAACTAATCCTTAATCATGAAAGTCTTTCTGCAAGTACAAAGGATCACAAAACTAGGCTCAAAAGGACACCCTACAACAAGCCTTGAGCCACAACTGTAATGTACATGCTCTGCAAATGAGCACTAGACATCCTAGACCACATCACAAACAAAAAACCAATTGCATCTCACCAAATAGGGTCATTTCTGCATTGAATTCCATAAAAAAGATATTCTCTGTCACTAGAAACTCTCAAAAATTCAAAGTCAAACTGCAACGGTCACCATGCAATTCGCGGGCTTCAATTTTTAAACCATCCAAACACCTCGGGCTAACTCCACAATGGCGATGCCAAATAGTTGTCGCATGATCACATAGCCCAGAAATGGGCTATGCGAACATGTGACACGCTAATTCCCATTGCCTTCTTCATAACCGCTGATGCTACCGTTGCCACAAAAGGGTTTGTCGCACATTCGCAAGCTAGAAAATAGGCTCATGTGAACATGTGACAAGCCGTTAACATGCACCCTACCGGCTATCATGTCACCGCTGAGAAACTAACAGTGAATCGATGATCCATTAACCAAACAGAGACCAACTCTAAGTCCCCACCGACATATCCTCCTATCTTCCTGGGCTCATGACTTTAACTCATCTAGGCATCTCGGGTTACTTTTAGTGAACACATGACAAAGGAAATTCCCAGTCACAGAATGAAAGTCTAAACCCCAACAAGATTCAGCGAACACACGACTACACATGTCAAAATAACCCTTTAAGTCATTTGGCGAACTGGCGACTGAAGACATTTCGCGAGTTCATGGAAATAATAGTGCTACCGCTAAAACATCACGTGAACCAATGACAGGAAGAAGATTTTATCAAGCCACCAAATATTTTATCCACACCGCCAAACCTTAGACCCCACCTAGGTTTTCTTGATGCCTCCTATCATATCACCATTCGCTGCAACTACCGAGTCACCTGACACAGGACCCACTGCACAACTCTGCAACCGCGACACCAGACCATTGTCTCATGACCATAACCACCACCACATGAAGTGGATAGAAAACATCAGTTGGATGATCACATAGCCTTGCAAAAGGCTATGCAAACATGTGACTAACCACCAGCAAACCACCACATCACCACCCGCCACTGATAGAACACTACCACCTTAGCATCCGAAAGATGCACCATCACCACCTGTCACCTAGCTCCAGGGACATGTGGCAAGCGGTCGCATGATCGCATAGCCAAAAACTAGGCTATGTGATCATGTGATAGCCAATCACAGGCTACCACATCACCACCTCTGATAGTGGGCCCACTGCCCACAAAACCTATTGGCATCCAATCAGACGGTGGGCTCATGATCGAATGGGGTTAGAATATTCTATGTGATTAGATGCCGACTGTAGATTAAAATCACTACCACAAGCCCCGCCAACATATCTGACAAGTCACCGCCACATGGACCAATCAAAAATGAGCTTTACCTTTTAGAGGGTCGGACGGTTGTCACAAAAGCATGAGAAATAAACCTCATGCATCTTCACCATGTGAACTTACGACAACCACCGATCCTATCCAAAATTTAACCACACCGGGCATCTAAGAAGAGCTGGGACCCACATGAAAAGGTCGCAAGCGGTCGCATGATCGCATGTCAAAAAAGTCTTACATGCAGCCATGCGACAACCAATCAAGAAGAGCCTTTGAAGACCCGAGCCCACCATCCATCGCACTTGCGCAATTAAGACTAATGAACAATGAGTGCCAGCAGAAAATAAGAAATGCAAGGTCGAAAACACACAGAGATTTCAACATGACACAAAGGTAAACAAGGATGTGAAAATATCGAGGGTTTTCATGCAGGCTAGAAAGGTTGAAAACATCTTGGATTTTCTAAAACACTATGGGTTTTCAACACTGTGGCAAATTTTGAAAACACTTCCTACAGACCTTGAAACTTGAATCTCCCTGGGTTTTGCGATTTAGGAGGTGCAATTAGAGCTGGAGCAGGGTGATACACTAAAGAGCATGGGGCCAAGGGCACACAACATGAAACACTATGGATCTTCTTTGCAAGTTAAAACTGTGATTACAGGTCGAGTAGAGACAACAAAACAAAGACTGCAGGGAAAAAGGCCATTTTCAAAGAATTTTTGTTGTGAGAGAAAAATGGCCTAACAGTGGCTCTATTTGGGGATGATGGGTAACTTGTGCCCATGCGAGAATTCAAGATTTCTGGGAGAGCAGACTACCCACAGGATAAAATTGCAGATAGCAAGGAACAAGCAGGGCAAGACAAGCAACCGGACCAAAAACTAAAAGACCAGGGCAAAATAGGGCAGGGGCAAGCAACCTATATACAAAGATCTACAAAATGTACAACCCTAACTACTGTTCATGGAAAACAAAGTACTTCAAATGAAGTACTGCTTCAAGAATTGTCCATGAACTGGAAACTCTTGAATATCACCATTGAAATCCTTGATGATGTAAGAATCTTGGCCCCATTTCTCATGAATCAGATATGGCCCTAACCAGATGGGATCAAATTTACCATGCTTCCCCCTATCCTCCAATCTGGCATTCCAAACTAACACCAAATCACCAGGTTCAAACTTCTTGTCAATAGTCCTTTTATCATATAAATTCTTAACCTGTAACTGCAATTTGGCATTCCTTGCAACTGATTCTCTTCTAATCTCATCCAACCTAATGAGGTCCTCAATTCTCAACTACATTTCAACATCAATGTCATCATCATTTAACTGCAAAAACTTATACATCTCCAATAAGTTATTCTGAGGCATTCTAGCATGAATTCCATATACTAAGTCAAATGGTGCACAACCAATTGCCCTCTTCACAGTTACCCTATCAGCCCATAAAGCTAATGGAAGCTTTGAATTCCATGCCCTCTTATTTTTCTCAAGGATTGTCTTCAAGATCTTAATCAGACTCTTATTAGTAGATTCTTCCTGACCATTTCCTTATGGATGATAAGGTGAGGAATTAGAAATCTGAATTCCCAAACCTCTGCAAAAGTCTTTATATTTAGCAGACCATTATCACTCACTATCCTCTCAGGGCACCCAAACCTTGTAATAATATTATTCATCGAAAGTCAATTACCACCCTGCTATTTGCATTCCTTGTAGGTATAGCTTCTACCCACTTTGTAAACTAATCAGTGCCAACTAAGATCCACGAATGTCCTCCACTTGACTTGTTTGGTATCTCCCCTATGAAATCAATTCCCCATTGTTGGAAAGGAGCCAGAACTTCTACTGGCTTTAATGGTACATTACCTGAAAACTTAAGCTTACCAAAGAACCTTTGACAAGCATCACATCTCCTTACCAACTGTTCTGCATCCTTGAAGATTGTGGGCCACCAAAATCCTACTCTCAAGATCTTATGAGTAGTTGTTTTACCCATGTAATGTCCACCACAAACTCCCTCATGCATCTCCTTCAACAATACATTAGCTTGACTCTCATCTACACATTTCTATAGTATGCAATCTAAATTTTTTCTATACAACTTACATTTCACAATTACATACTTGATGTCCTGTAACTTCAATGTCCTCTTTTGATTATCATTCATACTATCTAGACACCTCATGTTTCTCAAATAGTAAATAATATCCTGATACCAAATACAATCATCCATATCACATGTATAATCAATTTCAAAATGATTTACCTGGTTTGCATCAAGATTGGATTGAGCCATCAGCTTTGCCAATCCTTGACCTCTAACCAACTTAGTAATCTGGATCTCAGCATTGAATTCTTGGATCCTATTGATCCATCTGCACCTTCTTCCAAACACTTCTTGCTATGAGAAAATATCCTTCATAGCCGCACTTGGCACAAAAGCAATCACAACTGCTCCCATCAAGTAACACCTAAAAGCCTTGATTTCTTTCACAAGTGCATAAGCCTGTTTCTCATTTATGTCATATTTTAATTCTGCAGCCTGCAAAGATTTACTGAAAAATACAATAGGCTGCTCAAAACCATCCTTATTCTTTTGTAACAAAACTACAGCAATAGTATGAAAAGGTGAAAAGGAAAAGATATGCATTGGGACATTATAATCAGGTGCCATAAGCACTGGTGGATCTTTGATAGCATGCTTGATATTCTTGAAGGCCTCATCAGGCTCACCCTCCCAATTGATTACAGATCCCTTCTTCAACATCTTGGAAATAGGTCTAGTAACCTCTGCAAAGTTTGTCACAAACCTCCTTAGAAAATTGACCTGACCAAAGTAGGACTGAATCCCTTTAACATTCTTTGGTCTCTGAATTTTATCAATGGTTGCTACCCTCTTAGGGTCAATTCTCACTCCTTGCTTCCCAACTAAGTGGCCAAGCAACTTACCTTCTATGACACCAAAAACACATCACCTTGGGTTCAAAGAAATGCCAAATTCCAAGGCCCCCACAAATATTTTTTTATAAATGAGCTCAATGGTCCTCTTCCCTCTTGGAATAGGTAATTAAATCATCCTGATACACAACAAGGAAAGCATTGTTAAAATCTAAAAAGGAAACATCCATTGCCATCTGAAAAGTAGCACCAGTATTTGTGAGACCAAAAGGCATTCTCACATACACATATGTTCCCCAAGGTGTTCTAAAGGCTATCTTGAATTGCTCTGATTCCTTGACAATGACCTGATTGTAGCTAGAGAAACAATCCATCATTAACATCAATTCTGATCTGGTTACTCTCTACAACATAACCTCCATATTGGGCAAATAATAATTATCTTTCAATGAGCCGATGTTCAAATTCCTAAAGTCCACACAAAGCCTGATGTCACCATTCTTTTTTCTTACAGGAAGAAGGTTTGACACCCAAGAAGAATGCCTTATAGGCTTGATAATGCCAGCATCTCTCAACTTCATTAATTGTTCTTGCATCTTGGGTGCCAAAGTAGGATTAATAGGCCTTTGTTTTTGCCGGAAAGGTTTAGCATCTTCTTTCAATGGAATAACATGCTGGAATAAATCCTCTCTATAAACCTTTAGGTCATCATATGACCATGCAAAAACATGCCTAAATTTCCTCAATAATTCAATCAAAGGTCTCCTTACCTTCTGAGATATATCTCTACCAATGTATACTTTCTTAGGTGCCTCATGTGATCCAAGATTTATCTCCTCAAGATCAGCATGATCTTCTCCTTTGATATTCTTTTGAACTCTATCTTGGTTGTCAACGATAGTCTCCAAAACAACAAGCCCCTTGGGCACCTTGTTAGTTCTAAGCTGAATGACCTCATTGCCTAAGACAACCTCCCTTCCTCCTACTGACTCAACCAAGGCTGAACAATAAAATTCCTGACCATGATATTAATCCTCGCAATCCATAAACTTCAAAATATCATTATCATCATCAAAAAGTTGTGAATTCTCAACATTATCTGGTATACTAGGCCTAGCCTGAATTTCAACTTTAGAGATACCAGAGAATGTGACATCATTGGGATTGATTGCAATATTGGCTAACAAGTCAGCCACCTTGTTGTTACTCCTATCCTTCCACTCAATATTGAAGGCATCAAAATGTTCAATCAAATCCCAAACTGCATTCCTATATTGTTTCAACCTTCTATTCTTGGAAGCATACACTAACCTAACTTGGGACACCACCAACTCAGAATCACCAATAACATTTAGACATTTAATACCATGCTTTTGTGCCAACCTCAATCCTAACAACAAGGCCTCATATTCTACTATATTGTTGGCATAAAAGAAATTCAATGTGAAAGAGAACTTGTAGGTGTTTCCATCAGGAGAAATAAGTAAAATACCTGCTCCTACACGATCTTTGCAATTTGCACCATCAAAGTACATTACCCACAAATTACTCTTCACAAAATCAGCACCTACTTCAATAGAGATAGGTGACAAAATATATTCATTTTCAAATACAGGGATCTCTACCCTAAGACCATTAACATCAGTATCCACAAAACATGTAGTTTCATTATCTATGTTTCTCTCAATCATGTGGCATACTCTTGGCTCTCGTTCAATCTTGACAAAATGATCATCAATCTTGAAAGTTGCATAGGACAAATCACACTGTAAACTTCCACCCATGGTAGCACTCCACCTTCTAGATAGCAACATCCCATAATGAGGAGGGATATCCACCACTAAAACACTCATTGTTAGCTCTTTCTCTGGATATGCTGCCAACCTATATGGCATTGCATTGATAGTTCCAATAATTGGTACCTCCCTCTAATCCATTGCACAACACCTACCCTGCACTGTATCAACTTTAAGGCCCAACCTCTCCATGATTTTGAAAGGCATGATAGTATTAGAGGCACCACTATCAATCATACAATTTCTTAACTTCATCCCATTCACAAGAACACTTAAGAAGAATGGGTCAATGTTTTCAAGGCTGGCATTGACAGAACTGTCCAAATATATTGGAGGAATTTGAGACACAATTCCCTGAGCAACAACATCCTTCAAAGCTTTATCCTGAGATCCATTGCATGAATCATCATTTTTGTGAGTATTACCAACCCATGCAATAGCTTTATCTTTATGTTCAAGGATCCTCAACAATTCTGACAATGGAACCTTAACTGTAATTTGTGACAATACAGATAACATGTCAACAGGGGTAGAAGCAGGAATCTCAATCTGCACTGCCTTAACGTCCTTTTGCTTGTCTGACACATTAGGTGTACTGACCACCCTCACCTTTTCAATCCTAGCCATTGTGTTAACTGGCTTCTCAATCTCACTAGAGACCTTTTCAATTCCAACTCCCTTAGGCTCACAATGCTTACCTTTTACATTCTTGTATTTCACCATGTGATCAACCTTTGATTTGTTCTGATTAGGTTCTCCAGAGTTGGTACTCTTTATAAACATTCTTGCAGCTTTCTCATTTGTATTCCTTGCCACCATGCCTCTAGTTTGCACCTGGGCAATCATTTTTGCAGTAATCCTATCCATCTCTTCTCTACAAGGTCTTCTCAAATTTACTGGCTTGGGAGAAGAGTTCATGTTACATGTTTTCTGATTAATGCATTCACCATAAAAAAAAACCTCTTGATGAAAAAGGGCTTGATTATGTCTCTTCACATTTACATCTGCATCTTCATCAAAATCATAATCATCTTCATATCCTAGATATGAAGAAACCATGTTGCATCCATAGATTGTGCAACCACACAATGCTCTGCAGAATGAGGGGACTGGCATGCAACACACCAAGATATGTTCTCCATGACATTTATTGAAGCCTTATGTAGAAGTTCAGGGACAACTCTGTCATTATTTCCTCTTGTAGCAGGGATAATAGGCTTGCAATCCTTCCATTGGGTGTTGTAGGGGTAGTTCTGCAATCTATTCTATTTATTGAAATTGTTGTTGAATTGAGGCCTTTCATTGGTATGAGCACTAATGTTTCGGTTTGTAGGTGCCTTCAAATCCTTCAATGCATTAAGCACCTTATCCAATTTATCTTCTTCTTCCCTCCTAGATCCAACATTCTTATCATTTTCTTTCTTATATTTTTTGTCTCCAAACAACTTTGGGTCATCTCTCTTTCCACCCAATTTTTTTGATATTTTCATGTTGTTCTCAATATTAACAGCAATCCTAAAAGCATCCCTAAGAGTTCTTGGTTCTTTATCCCTCAATAAATATCCCATCTTCCCATCAAATGCATTGAAGTATGTAGTTAGATAAACATTGTCATCTAACCACATAACTTGGAACAACTTATACATACCCTTCTGAAATCTCATGTTGAAATCAGCTGCAGACTCATTCTGATTTTTCCTTATGGTGTTAAATTCATTCAACATGAAACTAGCATTAGGCCTATCCCCATACTGCTCTTTGAAACATTTCTCAAAAGAGTCCCAAGTATCAATACATCTATCAGGAAGCCTCTTAAACCAATCTCTAGCATCCTCCATTAGAGATTGAACAAATAGTTTCATGACTATATCCTCATGCTCTACCTCATAATCATTAAGCATATTAAGAAATAACCTAAGATGTTCTTCACAACTAATAGCATTATTACTAGCAAACTTAGGTACCTTATCTCTAATATCATTTGGAAAAGCATTTGGATAGTGAGGAATTCCATCAAAACTTATTTGCCTATAGCCTTCTAGTTGCATAGGTCTTCTTTGAAAGCTCGAACTAGTGTTAACCCTAGGATCAACATTAGCATCTATATTTATTTGTGCATTTGACTGCAGCCTAGGATCTGCACCTATCCTAGCAGATGAAGAAGGAAATGAACTAGTAGCATTACTAAGTGGAATAGCAGTAGTCATAGATGGCATACCTAGTTCAGTAGCAGATGGGCCAAGAGCATTAGTTGAAGAAGCCCTCAAAAATTGGATCTTCCTTTTCTTTTCTGCAATGGAAGCCTCAACCTCAGCTCTCTCTAGTTCTCTTGCAAGGTCCTCATCTTCTTTTCTCCTTCTTTCCATTTTAGTGTCCTTATTTGAATCAGGTGGTGGGATCCCTAGTATTTTCACTGATTTGCTTTCTTGGTCACCCACCATCTTCTGCTCTCCTTTCTCATTAATGATAGCAGTAGGTCTAGTGATCCTATGCCCATCTTTATCTGTAGGCAAAGGGACATAACTTTGCACTTGTCTAACCATAGGGACCTCCCTATCAAATTCATGATCCTGAAGCAAGCGCTCTTGCTCACTCCTCAAGGCATCAAGATCACCAAAAACATCATGCTGCAGATTTTTAGGAGCAGAAGAAAGCATTTTGTTTCTCTCCTTCATTTCATTTATTTTTCTAAGAAGAGACTACCTCTCAATGAAAGCATTCACCTTTTCAGCCTCTCTCTCCTCCTGTAATCTTTTATGTATGGAATCCTACTCTACCAACTGCAACCTTAGTGCATTCAAGTCATCATGATCCACCATAATGTCATCAGAACTAGATGACACATCCATATAAGGAAGATTTTGATATGGGAAGTGAACTTGCCTATGTCTCATGGGTTCTCTTCTAAAATGATCTTCATCAAGATCCAGGTCAACCTCTAAACCCATATCTCTATTTTGTTCATTCTATCCTGCATGCAATGGACCTTTGTCCTAAAATGCAGCCCTAGGGGTATCATAGAATCTCTCCTCAGAGTGACCACCATCTGATCTAGAAACTCTGTCTTGTGAACCATCCTCACTTGAGGATACATGTGGTACTCTGGCTCTAGCATTTCTTTGTTCTTTCATGGGAGCACTAGTAGACTCACCATTCCTTCTCATCCAACTCTTCTTTTCTTGTCTAGGTAGCTGCTCCAAAGTGACCTCTGGATTCTTTCTAACAAAAGACCTAGTATTTCTCTTCTTATCCATGATTTATCAACATGCAGCAATGGTTCTAACCTTTGAGTCACCACCCACCTAGATGGGAAATCTTTGAAACACAACAGGAAAACAAGAACACACTTACAACCTTCCTCTCTAGATTCTCACCAACAGAATCATTGTCTTGTTGATGGCTTGGATGGGCAGGTCTATCTGGTCAATAAGATTTTGAATACTTCAATATGACTGCAACCAGAAACCTAACATATGCATATCTTCATAATCATTCTCCCCAGCAGAGTCACCATTTTGTTGGTTGTTCCCTTTGATCTTCAAAACTTGTAGATTTATACTTTGATGGATAACTATAATGAAACTTTGACTCTATCACCACTCCAAAGTCTACAAGGAAGAGGGCCAATTAACAAGGATCAAGGAGATCCTCATACACTTTCAGCCTCAATGCTCAGGTGGGTTTACCCTTGACTCACTTCTTCAAAGGAGTCTTTGAACAATATATAACTATACCCTTTACTATCTGATTGAAAGGTTTATCATTTGATTGTGTGTGTGTGGGATTGCTAATGATGAATTGCTTCCAGAGAAAGGATCAGTGCCTCATCCCAGGGAAGAGAGTCACTTAACAACCTATATCACCCTAAAACCTTAACTCAACCATATATAGACTCAGAGTAAGTGCTTTGCCTATTACTCCCCTCACTCACATACCAGGACATCAAATCCTTATCTTGCCATGAACTCACTAAACTTAGCTTAAAGACTTTAATCCTAACTTTGTTAGGAACTCAAAGATAACCCCAAAATACTCTTTGTTTACCATATGCTAACCCACTTTGTGCAATCAACATATATGAGCTCAAGAGCAAAACAAAAAGACATACACCAATATGAGATTGGAATCCAAAATATTCTCATTAAGACTCATAGAATCAATACATTATCAAATGACAAAATGCACAAAGGAAATAGACTCTAAATCTAGGCTCTCCTTGTTCAAATTTTCACTATCAACAATTTGGGACTGAAAACAAAAGAATTGGACCCCTGCAAATTCAAAAAGTCTGCAACTTATACCCCCTAGTCATCTTGGAAATTTGCAACAAGCTATGGATGACTAGGGTCAGGGTTTCGACCACCCAACCTGCTAGAAACTATCATGCATTTAATTCAGGGGCGGGAAACACATCCAATCCAGGAAAGGGGAAAATCTTGAACTGATCCTTAATCATGAAAGTCTTCTATGCAAGTACAAAGGATCACAAAACCAGGCTCAAAAGGACACCCTGCAACAAGCCTTGAGCCACAACTGCAACGTACATGCTCTGGAAATGAGCACTACACATCCTGGACCATATCGCAAATGGCAAACCAATCGCATCTCACCAAACAGGGTCATTTTTGCATTGAATTCCATAAAAAAGGTATTCTCTATCACTAGAACTCTCAGAAATTCAAACTCAAACTGTAACGGTCACCATGCAATTCGCGGGTTTCAGTTTTTAAACCATCCAAATACCTCGGGCTAACTCCGCAACGGCAACGCCAAATAGTTTTCACATGATCGCATAGCCCAGAAATGGGCTATGCTGACATGCAACATGCTACTTCCCATTGCCTTCTTCATAACCGTCGATGCTACCGCTACCACAAAAGGGTTTGTCACATGTTTCTTAAGCCAGAAAACTAGCTCATGCGAACATGCGACAAGCCGTTAACATGCACCCTATCGGCTGTCATGTCATCGCTGAGAAACTAACAGCACATTGGTGATCCACTAACCAAATAGAGACCAACACTAAGTCCCTACTGACATATCCTCCTATCTTCCCGGGCTCATGACTTTAGCTCATCTAGGCATCTCGGGTTACTTTCAGTGAACACATGACAAAGGAAAATCCCAGTCGCGGAATGAAAGTCTAAACCCTAGTTAGATTCAGTGAACACATGACTACACATGTCAAAATAACACTTTAAGTCATCTAGCGAATTGGTGACTGAAGACATTTCGCCAGTTCATGGAAATAATAGCGTTGCCGCTAAAACATCACTCGAACCAGTGATAGGAAGAAGATTTTGTCGGGCAACCAAATATTTTATCCACACCGCCAAACCTCAGACCCCACCTGGGTCCGCTTGATGCCACCTATCATATCACCATTCGCCGCAACCGCCGAGTCACCTGACACAGCACCCACTACATAACTCCGCAATCGTGACACCAGACCATTGTCGCATGACCGTAATTACCACTGCATAAAGTGAATAGAAAACATTAGTCGCATGATCGCATAGCCTTGCAAAAGGCTATGCGAACATGTGACTAACCACCAGCAAACCGCCACATCACCACCCGCCACCGATGGAACACTGCCACCTCAACATCTAGAAGACACCACATCACCACCTATCACTAGGCCCTAGGGACAAGTGGCAAGCGGTCGCATGATCGCACAGCCAAAAACTGGGCTATGCAATCATGGGATAGCCAATCATAGGCTGCCACATCACCACCTCTGACAGCGGGCCCACTGCACACAAAACCCATCGACATCCAATCGGACGGTGGGCGCATGATCGCATGGGGTTAGAATATTCCATGCGATCACACGCCGACCGTAGATTAAAATGACTACCACAAGCCCCGCCGACATATCTGACAAGTCACCGCCACATGGACCAATCAAAAATGAGATTTACCTTTTAGAGGGTCGGACAGTTGTCGCAAAAGCGTGAGAAATAAACCTCGTGCATCTTCACCATGCGAACTTGCGGCAACCACCGATCCTGTCTAAACTTTAACCACATCGGGCAACTGAGAAGAGCTGGGACCCACGTGGACAAGTGGCAAGCGGTCGCATGATCGCATGTCAGAAAATTCTGACATGTGGCCATGCGAAAACTAATCAGGAAGAGCCTTTGAAGACCCAGGCCCACCATCCATCGCACTTGCGCAATTAAGACTAATGAACAAGGAGTGCTAGCAGAAAAGAAGAAATGCAAGGTCGAAAACACACAGAGATTTCAACATGACACAAAGGTAAACAAGGATGCGAAAACATCGAGGGTTTTCATGCAGGCCAAAAAGGTCAAAAACATCATGGATTTTCTAAAACACTGTGGGTTTTTGACACTGTAGCAGATTTTGAAAACACTTCCTGCAGACCTTGAAACTCGAATCTCCCTAAGTTTTGCGATTTAGGAGGTGCGATCAGAGCTGGAGCAGGGTGATACACTAAAGAGCACGGGGCCAAGGGCGCACAACATGAAACACTATGGATCTTCTTTGCAAGTTGAAACTGTGACTACAGGCCGGGTAGAGACAACAAAATAAAGACTGCAGGGAAAATGGCCATTTTCAAAGAATTTTTGCTGTGACAGAAAAATGGCCTAACACAGCATTGAAGTTTGTGATATTTTTAGTATGCATTTGGTGGACATTTTGAACTAAATACATAGAATTTTTGATAATGAGGTTTCATAATTGTTTATTTTATAAAATGGCTGAAAAATGTTGATAAGTAGAAGATATTTTTCACAGCAAGTCAAATTGTAGTATAGTTTTTTGAGTCAAACTCATTAACTCTTTGGAATTCATTTTCATTGGAAAATTTATAAATATTTTTTCCCTATTATATGTACAAATTTATAAATTTTTATTACAAAATTAAATTTCTTACTTACTCTAACCAATAAAAAATAAAGAAATAATTTTTCTAAATCATTAAAAATTAAAATTAAAAATGACAACTGCCTAAATTAATAGAAAATTGTTCATCTATTGGTTACATTAGTAACCGTACTAATAATATCTTATAGATTTTTCCTAAAAAGACCTCTTTTGATGCTCTCATTCGATGATGGTCAATTACTCAAATGGAAGTCAATTCTCTGGCAGAGAAAGAAATAAGAAATTACGGTACTATTCAATACTAAGATAATAACACATCAACCAAAAACAACTGAACGTGTATTTTTTAACCCTAAGCATCCCTTAACAACCTCAAAAACAACTAAACATAACTTTCAAAACGCTGCTTCGAAACGTAGGGTCCCCAACTACTTCTCAAATTCCATTCAATACATCAAAGAGATATATAAGTAAGAATTGAAAACACATTTTTGATAAATTTATATTCGAGATAGATTTCTAACATTATTTCTGACTTTGGTGAATATAATTTATTACTATCAATTTTATAAGACAATGGCAGAGAAAAGGAAGTCTAGTCCAGAGGTTTACAACATTGCCCAAAAACTTTTGAATCGTGAAACTGGTAACAGGTTCGCCTCAAGAAATGCTCATTCTCAGATTAAGTTCCACAATTTTCAGTTGCAGGAAGAGTTTGATACTTTTTCTCAGATAAGGTTGGAGGAAGGTTTTGGAAACAGTTTCATGAAGATTGAAGAAATAGTTTCAGCTCACGGTATTATATTTGCTTTAGCACAATCAGGTGTTTGTGCTGCATTTGATAGAAACACGAATAAAATACTTTGCTACTTGAATTTAAGTCCACACGACCATATTCGAAAGCTGTACTATAACAAAGAAAATAATTCTGTCATCACAGTATCAGTTAATGCTTTTGATGGAATGTCAATGAAGTGCAGATCAACCCAACTTGAGTACATTAGAAGAGCTCAACCAGATGCTGGCTTTGATTTGTTTGAAGGTGAGAATGTGAATTGGCCTGGTTTCGTATCGTTTGATGATATCAATGGTAAAGCTCTTACTTTCTTATCCCAGGATCATATTTACAAGGTGTTTGATTTGAAGAACTATACATTCTTGTACTCCATATCTGACAAAGAAATTGAAGACATAAAGATCACTTCTGGTATAATGCTCTTAATATTTAAAAAAACTTCTTGCGGAAGATGTCTTCCTCTAAAGATTTTATCTATAGAAGATGGCAAAGTTCTGAAATCTTTTCATCATGCATTAGTACCCAATAGAAAGGTAGATTTTGTTGAGCTTTTACATGACAAGATACTCCTAAAACAAGAGAATGAATGTCTGCAAATGGTTGATGTTCAGAGTGAAAAGATGATTGATTTGAGCAGAAAAGAGTTTAAGAATCCTTCAACATTTATTTTGTTACATGCTAAACGATTATTCTTGACATTTCACAGTGGGAATGTTTTTGTATGGAATTTGAGAGCAGAGCTGGTTGCATCTTACAGAAACCACTTCATACGGCTTTCTGGTTTTAACAAAAGTATCGTTTACTTGACCAATGTTGAAGAGCTAGTCCTTTCTTACAACAAAGTTACTGATTGCGCAATAAACATTACCAACATCTTGACTGGAAATTGCTATGCTAAGATTAGCGGCAATGATCCTGATGTGCGTATAAGTAGTAGAAATCGGCCTAATGCATCACTAATACAAAGCACTGTTGAAGAGGCTCTAGAAGATGTAAGTGTATTATTCTATGAAGAGGAAAGGAATGAAATTTACACAGGCAATACAAGCGGCCTTGTACATATCTGGTCAAATTGATCGTTAATGGAAAAGAAAAGAATATTTTGAATTAGGAGAAGCAAAAGATGATCGGACTCTCCTTGTAATTTCGGCATAAAAATATGAAATATGTCCATCACATTAATATGTGCCTGTCCAGATGACTTTCATGAGAGTCTCCAGGAATTGAAATTAAAGGACTAACCCAAAAATAAATCTGAATATCTGTATTAATTAATCTCAGATGTAAGAAACATTAATAACCTATTAGCGTTAGCCATGATTCAATGATAGCGTAAGTAAAATAATTTATTTTGTTAAGATTTTAAAAAATTGAAATCTTGATTATTTAATATATAAATTGAAATCTAAAATGGTAATGATAGATGTGGAAGGTTTTATTCCACCATGGAATCTCATGGAATCAAATCAACTAGCCTCGACTAAATACTTGGCATTTTGTACAAAATATCTGACTATAAAAAGTTGAACCTGAATTGGAGAGAAATGTTTTGCCTCGTTCGCACCACATTTCAACCAATGTATAACTATATTCAGCATTTAACAAAATATCCCTTCCATTAATACTTTTAACGGATGTCCGCACCGTGTTCCAAAGCGAAGATTGCCGAGTCTGGCTTTGCACCTGCCAATTGCGTTTGCCTGAACCAAACCAAAACTTACAAACAAAACAGATATGGGTGCCCAGAACCAGGAGATTGGAAGCATTTAGTGTAAAATAAATCCCAATCGAATAGAAGACAGATAGAATTGCAGGCATCGAAGATTCTAGGAAATTGTCTAAGGAAAACTAGGGCACAGAAGTGAAAATTACATTACTATTAATCGATTGTAAAGAAAGTATTTGTGCGCAAAACAAATTTGTTTTGAGAGTGCTGGCTATTTTTCACATAAAATAGTACCTTTGCAAAATATGTGTTCTATCACATGCACAATACTAATGCATTCCATCAGATTTAATCAAATACTAAAGTATAAATTAATGGGCATTCATAATTAATGTGTTCAATAAATTTTTATATTTTTTCAAATTTATTTTGAAATATATAAATTATTTTTTATCTATAATTCTGTTGGATATGCTAGAAGTCGTATAGTAATTCAATAGCACTCTAAGTCATATTGGGATGAGTCAAACTATGAACGAATGAGAAGCAATAATTAAAATCAATTGACAAAAGTTTTTTATGTTTATATATTTTTTTCATTTTTATGCAATAGTTATTTCACTATTTTATAATATGTCTCCTTTTGTCCTATTTCTCTTGACAATGTGTAGTTGATAAAATTACTCATTTTTTATAATAGTAATTTAATAAATACATACAATTATATAGTTTATTCTATTTCTTTTGAATATATGTAGGTGATAAAACCACTTGGAGCTTTAATTCTAATTTCAAATATTTTGATTTTTTTGCAAAACCATTATTATACATATCTAGTTTTTGTTGTATGCATAAATAGCTATTGTTACAATGTTATTTAACTTTAAAGCAATATGTTATAGATTTTTGTTACAATGTTGTTTAACTAAATAATACTTTATAGATTTTACAAATTCATAGGAATTAGATGTAATGTGTCTTTTGTTTACTTACTAAGAAAAATCATTTTATGTTTTCAAATTTAGATATAAATGCTTCAAAGTTAAACTTTTCTCATTACATTTGTCCAAAGATTTACTATATTATTACTACAATTTGTATTCAAAGAATTTGCTTTAAGTTTACTCCCTTTGTTTGGAGATTTGAGGTTCGGAAAAGGATGTGAACGTTTAAGGAAGAAAGGATGGGGTGGATGACATCACTATGTGTGCTGACTATAAGGTAGTTGGATGAAGAAATTGCAATTTTGAAACAAGTAAAGCGGTTGAACGTTGCAGAAGTCCCTAGAAGAAAGAGGTCTCCAAAAAGAAGGTGCATCAACGAAGGAGTGGATGAAGGTGAAAAAGTGGATGCAAATAATGAATGATGAGCTTCAATGGTGTCAGTCTATGACCAACGGTGCCTCTCTTCTGTTTAGTGTTTTGTTTGCAATGAATTTTCAATGCCTAGTTTTGTTTTGTAATTGAAAGTGTAAATGTGGTTCGAGGTTGGGTTGATGGCCACCCTACAACTTCATTGTTAACATTTGTGTGTAATGGTAGGTTGTTTCTTGATAGTAGGGTAAGGTTAGGGCATTTTTTGAGTGATGATTCACGATGTACTTCTTTGTAAAAATTTCTTAGGAGCTGTGGTGATGGGTTGATTGGGGGTTTTTGTGAGACACTTTAACTTTTCTTTATGATGTACTTACTGTTTGTACAATTCTAATAAAATCTTATTCTATTACTGAAAAAAATTATTATTCAAAGAAATTTAACTTATGATTTAATGATGTCAACATTCTAATATTTATTAGAAGAAGATGGTTCATTCTCATTTACTAATAAGGATTACATGTTGACAGCTTTGTGTGGGGATCCTTGGATGCTTGGTAAGTCATCTCTAGCTTTACAAAAGTGCAGTACAAACCTAGATTTGAATGAGTCTTTTATGGAATCTACCCCAGTATGGGTAAAAATTTGAGGGCTTTCCTTGGAATTCTAGAATGAAGGAGTGTTTAAGGGTATATCAGGTACTATAGGGGAATTGTTGTCTATTGATCCAGCTACGGCTTCTAAAACCAGGTTGGGTTTTGCTAGAATTTTTATTAATATTAGTGAAGCCTCTAATCTCCCCCTTTCCATATATATTAGGTCCATGTTTGTGAGATGGCAACAGCCGATGGAATACAAACCTTATCCTTTTTTCATGCTTTAAATGTAAAAAATATGGTCACTAGGTAAAATCCTACCCAATGAAGAAATGTAAAGAGTTAGAACCCAGACTCAACAAAGAGAACATGAAGGATTGGAGAGTAAAGAACCTTGTTGATCATAAGGTTCAAATAATGAGATAAGTGAAGAAAAGGGTACGGGGGATGATTTAGGCTTGTCGAATGAGAGGTTTGAAGCCGAAGATACTTTGGCTCATCCTCTACTTGACAACTCTCTGACCCTTCATCAAAAGATATCTGAGACTAATGGGGTTGCTCCATCGGATGATATTGGTAAGTTATTTGCACCCTTTGGTTCAAAGAAAGGAGGGGAGTGGGATCTTAGGAGATGGTGGTTCACCTATCTCTAGCACCCATAAAAGTGAGGATTCCTAGAGTGAGAATCCCAAATTTAACCATTTATCCTGCAATGATGCTCAAGGAGATGAAGTTTTTAGAGTATTAGAAAAGGGGACTCCAATGTGTCTAAGAACATTACTATAGATATTTCCACACTTCTAAAACTCTGGTCAAGTCATTGTGTAGAATAAACTCTCCATTTCTAAAAAATCTAACAGATGCAGAATTAGAATACATTACTATTAGTAGAAAAAAGAAGAATAGCAGGGGAAAGGGGGATGGACCTTTGACCCAGAACGATGTTGATGGTATCAATACTAGAAGTAAAAAGCAAATGTTGGTAAAAATGAATCAAAAGGTAGACCATCTAAACAAAGAAGTAGATACAATAATAGTTGGCAAGATGTGGTGGATGGAAAACAAAAGACCATCCCATAAATTTTTATCCCTAGTAAGAAATGAAAATCATTTCATGGAATATAAGGGGAATGAATGCACCCCACAAAGAGGACATTTTGAGAAATCTTGTTAGGGACCATAATCTGGATATCCTCTTAGTTTAGGAAACTAAGATGAGTAAAGAGAGAGTGGAGAAGATTAGTTTAAAAAAAAATAATGGGTTCAGTGGAAGTAGCTCTAAAGGGGCTTCTGTGGGAATAGTTAATTTTTGGAATAAGAGCATCATCACAGGTGATGTTCTTTTCGAGGATGAAAAATGGTTTCTATTCACATGCATCATATTCAAGACAATTTTGGTTGGGTTCTTACCAATATCTATGCTCCTAATACTAAGATCAAAGAAGTAAACTTTTGGCACAAGTTAGCTAACCAAAGAATCCATTTCAGTGATGAAAATTGGATGATCATGGAGGATTTCAACACCCCTCTGTAGGAGTCTAAAAATTTTGGGGGATTAGGTTCCCAAATGGAGAGTTGATCTGATCTCATAACAAATTTTAGTAGTTACCTTGAATACTTGTAGAAGAAGGTGCCAACTATTCAAAGAATCAAAATGATTACAAAGATGCTACTCGAGTTTTATTCTCCACGTTTTGAAATCATTATAACTATTTTTGTATTTTAGTGTCTTTTTTGTTTCCTAGCAATCTAAAGCTTGTTGCATCCTATTTCTCCCAGGATTCCAAGATGGCTTGTGAATTTTATAAATAGCTAGATTTTTGTATTTTACAAGGATGGTGAATTTAGAGCTGCAATAGAGAGTTTCTAGATTTTGAGGTCTTATTTCTTGGGATTTTGTTAATTTGAATATATTGAAATAAGGAAATTTTAATGAAAATAGAGTGGAATTACTTTAAACATTTGTGATATCTTCTTGTGTTGATTTTTAATTCTTATGTGTTGAATTTGCAAGGCATTTTTAATATATTGTTTACAAGGTAAATTGTGAAATTAATCCTAAGTTTTTGTCAAGGGAAGGGTAATTCTTTTGGGTAGTTTCAGAGGATTCACGATTTACATGAGAATTTGATGTCTGAATGTGAAATTGAGAAGAATTATTTGTAAGGAATTTCATTTGGGTTTTGGGTGTGTTTTATCAAGAAGTTTTCTGTGAATGTATGTTTATTTCACTCTTTTCCCTAGAATCACGCACTAGTATTTTCTTGAGTGGTATTTATCATCATCAATCTATAAATGATAAAAATCTTTTAGTTCATGTTTGAAGAGCATAGATGTTTAGTATTTGTATTTGAAGGACATGATAACTTATGAAAATCATTTTTTGATAAAATGAGGAAAGAATTTGAAATGTCAATATTCAGTGAGATTAAATGTTTTCTTGGCTTCCAAATTTTACAACAAAATAAAGGCATATCCATCACACAATCAGAGTATATCAAAGAAGTATTGAAGATATTTGGTATGGAGGATTCAAAACCAGTCGGTATACCTATGGTCAATAGATGCAAATTGACAAAGGATGAGAAGACAACTATCGTAAATCAGACCTTGTATAGACCAATGATAGGTAAATTGATGTATGGTGTGCACAATTGACCAAATATTACACATGCAATTGGAATTATGGAAAGATTTTATGCTAATCCTAAAGAATCACATATTACTATTGTGAAAAGAATCTTGAGAGAGATGAAGAACACTGAAAAATATGGTTTATGGTAAAAGATAGAAGGAAAATTTGAATTGAAAGTTTATACAGATGTGGATTGGGCTAGAAAAATTGATGATAGAAAGAGCACTACTTGTGATGCAGGAGCATCTTCGGTCCTTGGCAATCCTATGTCACCACAAATATGTTTGAAGTTTTCTATGTTGCTCGATTCCTTCTTTAACCAAGTTGGTTTGGTGTTGCTAAGCTTCCTTTGTTTACTAGTGTTGGTCAGTTATCTCTTTGGTGCTCGATGATGCTTTTCTGGCACCCAATTTTCTTTCTTATGGAGTTGTTTATTTTAGGTTTATGTTGAGGCCGACTCTTGCATTTATATTTGGTCATGGATTTAATATTGGTCTCTATCATTGGGAAGCATGTGGACATAGATCTGGTTGTTCCTTCCATTGATGGTGGATCTGAAGGTCGACTTGATTCAGTAGTCTCTTGTATAAATATAGTTGTTTGGTTAAAGTTTTAGGACATCAGTTGGAAGGGAAAGAAGATAGAGGATATAAAATTAGAGATTGTTGATAGATCCTCGAATGTTGGAGGACTTTTGGACTTGATTGTAATATTTGGCCTAAATCAGGAAGGCCTTACAACCTGACATGTATGAATCAATTGAAGATAATATATGAAAGTTTATGCATTCTCTCTCTCACTTCTTGTGTTGTTGCTTGCGCATGTGATCTCTGTGAGGTGGATCTAGTTAGGGTGTTCCTTTGGCCCCTCTCCCCATCCTCCTTTGCATTAGGTGGTATCAAAATGAGGTGAAATCTAGATCTAGGTTTGTGAATCTAGGTTTGAGGGTTCCTTATTGTCAAAACCTAGTTAAAATATTGTGGGGTAGAAGATTGTGATCTGACCTACAATTGCAGAGGGTTTCAAGATGGTTCAAGGGAGATGAGATGCGGATCCAAGATTGGATGACATGTTCAGACAACTTACTGCTAGATTAAAAGTTGTTGAAACAAACCAAAGAAGAGGAAGACATCTTGAGGACATTAGTGATGATGAAATTGAGGAAGAACAAGTTGATGTAGAACTTGCACCGATGATGGATCAAGGTGAGGAAAGATTGTTGAAGGCTTTGACAAATTTGAAGTCTACATTGCACTTTAATCCTACTGATTATAGTGGAAATTTGGATTCTGATGAATTGATGGACTGGATCACTGAGATGGAAAAGTACTTTGAATATGAAAATGAACCCGAGGAAAAGAAGGTGAAAATTTCAAGCATAAAGTTGAAGAGTCATGCATCCTTATGGTGGGAACATCTACAGTTGGACAGAAAGAGGAAAGGCAAAGACAAAATCAAGGTATCGAATAAAATGGTGAATAAATTGAAGGGATATTTCATACCTTATGATTATCAGATTAACCTAGTTAGGTGAATGCAAAGTTTGAGGTAGAAAGATAGCTCGGTAAAACAATATACTAAGGAATTATATAGATTAGATATCAGATCTAGACATGATGAAGATGATGTGGAAAGAATTGCTAGATACCTGAATGGTTTGAGAGTTTCCATCCAAGAAAAAATTAGTTTGGTCAAATTGGAGAACATTGAAGAGGCTTATCAATTTGCATTGAAAGATGAGGATAAATTGAACAAGAAACATAAGAAAAGGCAAAGAGGTAGAGGTGGTAGATTTCCTAGAGGAAGAGGTAGATCTCATGGTGAAAATAGTAGATCTGAACCTGAAAAGAGAACTCTGGATACAGGCAAGACCGAGTGGAAAGGTGAAAGTTTATCTATAGGCTGAGGCAGTAACTATTGAGGTGGTTATAACATAGATATTTTCTGAGGAACTTGTTATAATTATGGAGAAGAAGGACATATATCATTTGAGTGTAAACATGCAAGTAAGAAGGTCAGTAATAGTAGAAATTCCTTGGTGCAAGAAGAATCACTTAATGAACCTGAGAAGGAAACTAACTTGATGGTAAGAAGAGAACTTTGGAGTGAAAGTAATAAGGAAGATCCGGTACGGAAAAGTTTCTTAAAGACTAGATGTAGATTTTCTGACAAATTTTGGAAGATAATCATTGACAGTGGTATCTCGGATAATCTAGCATTTGAGGAAATGGTCACAAAGTTACAGTTGAAAAGGTTGGAACATTCAAAGCCCTATCAAATTTCATGGATCAAAGATGAGCATACACTCTTGGTAAGTGAACAATGTTATGTGAATTTAAAAATTGGAAAGTGCTATGAGAAGGTGTTATGTGATATCATGGCTATGGATTGTTGTCATATTTTGTTGGGTAGACCTTGGCAATATGATAGACATGCTATATATGATGGGAGATTGCATAAATATACTATTTGGGCTGATGGAAGAAGAAAAAATTTTCTACCTTTGATTGAAGAACCTGTTAGTAATGTTTGGACACCTCTGAAAGTTTTCTTGATGCAAGGAAGAAAGTTTGTTAAGGATTTGAAGAATAATGATGTATGTTTTGTTGTGATTCCTAATAAACTAAATAAGAAAACAAAGGATAGTATGCCTAAGGAGATTGATAAGTTACTCACCGAGTATAATAAGATCATTTTTGATAATGTACTTGATGGTTGTCCACTGAAAAGAAGCATTCATCATTGCATGGACCTAATCCCTAGAGCTAGTTTACTGAATAAAGCACCACATCGATTGACACCTACCAAGAATCAGGAATTGAACCGACAGATTAGAGAATTGTTGCAGAAATGTTTGATCAGATAAATTTTGAGTCCTTGTGTAGTACTTGATGTATTGGGACCTAAGAAGAATGGAGAATAGTGAATGTGTATTGATTCTAGAGCAATCAACAAGATAACAGTGAAATATAGGTTTCCTATACTGATAATGGATGACATAATGGATAGTTTGACTGGAGCAATGTATTTTACCAAAATTGATTTGAAAAGTGGGTATCATCCAATTAGAATCAAAGAAGGTGATGAATGGAAGACTACTTTTAAGACAAAAGAACGTTTGTATGAGTGGTTGGTTATGCCTTTTGGTTTAACTAATGCACCGAGTACTTTTATGAGATTGATGAATGAAGTTTTGAAGAAATTCTTTGGTAAGTTTTTGATTGTATATCTTGATGATATTTTGATATTCAATAAGACCATAGAAGAACATTTTTTGCATCTTAAACAAGAATTGTAGATATTGAAAGAAGAAAAGGTACTGATAAATCTAAAAAAATGTGTTCATTCATGAAAGAGGAGATTGTGTATTTGGGATTTGTGATTTGAGCTAATGGTTTGAAAATATATCCTGAAAAGGTTGAAGCTATTTTGAATTGGCCTACACCTGAGAATGCTAGTGAGGTAAGATAATTTCATGGTTTGGGAAGTTTTTATCGAAAGTTCATTAGGAATTTTTTGTTCAATATGTAATGCTATGACTGAGACTATGAGAGGAGATAAAAGAGAATTCAAGTGGACACATGGAGCTGATAAAAGTTTTGAGATTCTGAAGCAGAAGGTTGTTGAATTGCCTATTTTGGCATTGCCTAATTTCAATAATGATGCAGGAGCATCCTGGGTGTAAGAGCAATCTTGCATCACCGAAAAATATTTATGTTTTTATATTCAATAAGGGCTATTTTAGTGCAGAGCTGCTATTTATGGAAAGTTACTATTTTTTGGTAATTTTTGCATGTGCTCAGAATGATCTGATTTCTTTCTTGGAGGTTCATTTTGGTCATGTAAGTCTGCCAGTAAAGTTTCATTGCCAGATCAAGTGTGTATTGGAAGATATTGAAGATTTTCGGTATTGGCAGCAGGGTATAGAAACTTTGAACTCAGTTTTGAAGGCTTTAGAGGCCCCGGATGAGGTCAAAAATTTAGGTGATGGGTGCTTGCATGGGTCAAGCCTGTAAAGCGCTTCGTGGCGTTTCCGAAATGGGGTTATAATAGCCGATCGGGTCAACTGGTGACGACTTATGGTCTTCGGAAGTTGGGCCACCTGAAATGGCGAAAAATAATTTTCTTCAAAATTTCTGTTCAGGTTTCAAAGGTTATCTTGAGCCGACTATGATGTAATAAAATGTAAAATAAAATAATTCTAAGTTTGGTCAGCCTTATTGGCTAAAATTCTGGAACCTTCCCAGGCGGTGGATAATTGCCTATATAAGGAAGGCTGTATTATTGTCTTAGGCAGTTCAGAATAGTTCTGGGTAATAGTTCGAGGCTTTGTCCTACAGAATATTGTAAGGGAATGCCCATGTGGCTTTGCATATTGTAATTCTGAAAGTTTGTAATTCCACATTTGTGGAGATAATAAGAAGACAATTTTTCTGTTCTTGCATATTATTGTTGTTGTTTCTCTTTTTTTGTTATGTGTTTGTGGTATTAAGGGGAGCACCCTTCATCAAGTGGTATCAGAGCAGGAGTTCTTGAGTGTGTAAATAGATCACCGACTGTGAGGCAGTTTGCACCAGGACCGTGGCTAGGGTTTCAGTGCGCATCATGAAAATGCCTCCACGAAGGGAACGTGGCGGAAGAGCTGGTGTTGTAACACCTGAGGTTAGAGAGCTGCAGAGACAAGTGCGAGCATTGCAAGAAGAGATTCGTAGAGGAATGAATCTTAATGTCAGAGATGAAAGCGAGGATGAAGCCGAAGAAGAATATCAAGAAGGAGAAGCTGAAATTGTGAACCAGGAGGAAGAAAGACTTTTTCGGGTGATTTCCAAGATTGGGAAAAGACCTAAGATTGAGGTTCCTACATTTTCTGAAAATCTTAACCCAGAGGAATTGATCGACTGGATCAATGAATGTGAGGAGTATTTTGAGTATGAAGATGTTGAGGATCCTGATAGGGTCAAATTTGCGAAGGCCAGACTGAAAGGTCATGCGAAGATCTGGTGGCAAGAAATTCAATTGGAGCGAAATAGAAGAGGGAAAGATAAAATCACAAGATGGGATCGGATGGTGGAAAACTTGAAGCGATAGTTCATTCCTGTTGATTATGAGTTTGACCTACTGAAGAAAATGCAAAGTTTGAAGCAAGCAGGAAAATTCATTCAGGAGTATACAGAGGAGTTCTATCGACTCCTCATCAGAACAGGCCATGCCGAAGCTGATAAGGAGAAATTTGCCCGATACCTTAATGGGTTAAGGCCAAGCATTCAGGAGGAGTTGAATCTGGTTCGAATGAACAGTATTGAGGAGGCATATTAATTTTCCCTAAAAGTAGAGGAAAAGCTGAACAAGAAGTTCGAGAGCAGACAAAACGGAAGAGGTCACGGTGGACGATCTGGTGGACGGTCATATGGTGGCCGAAATGAAGATCTGAAAAAGAAGGATGAGGCCAGTAGCAGTCAAAATCAGTGAGGAAATAGTTCCAATCACTTCCAAGATCAGAATAATAAAGATCAGAGAGGAAGAGGAAGAGGACAAGGATCTGGAAGAGGTGGCTTCCGTGGAACATGTGTTCACTATGGAGAAGAAGGTCATAGGGCATTTGAATGTCCTCAGCGCCAAGGTAGAACGGATAGGAGAAATGAAGGCCAGGCCAGAGTTGCACATGTAGATGAAGATGCCAGATCATCAAATTCTGAAGATGCTGAAAGAGGAGAAACATTGATTAACAGAAGAGTCCTGTTGAGTGGTGAGAATGAACCTGAGCAAAGGAGGAGCCTGTTTCGCACCAGGTGCAAGTGTGAATGTAAATGTTGTGATGTGATTATTGATAGTGGAAGCACTGACAATTTGGTGTCAGAAGAGATGGTGACAAAGTTGAAGCTCAACAGATAGAAACACCCACATCCATATCGGATTGCCTGGGTACAGGATGAGCACAAGGTCATGGTCAATGAACAATGCCTAGTGAAGTTCAAGATTGGCGGATACCAAGATGAGGTATTGTGTGATATCATATCTATGGATGCATGTCATATGTTGTTGGGTAGACCATGGCAGTTTGACAGATGTGCTGTACGTGATGGTCGTGCGAATACCTATTCCCTGACAAAGGATGGAGTGCGACATAAGCTAAAACCATTGAAGGAGACTGAAGAAAAGGTATGTGGTAATGCAAGGATAACTTTTGTTGATGGAAGAAATTTCCTAGATGGTATGAGGCATGAGCATGTATGTTTCGCTTTAATTCCAAAAGCTGGTAAAGAGGAAGTAGAAGATGTTCCTGTAGAAGTTGCAGATTTGTTGAATGAGTTTCAGGATATTGTATCCGATAACGTGTCTGATGGATTACCACCAATTAGGAAGATCAGTCATCAGATGGACTTGATCCCAGGAGTGAGTTTGCCGAATAAGGCAGCACACAGAATCACACCTGCAGAAAGTGAGGAGTTGAATAGACAAGTACATGAACTGTTACAGAAAGGATTGATCTGTGAGAGTCTGAGTCCCTGTGCTGTACCAGCGGTATTAGCACCAAAGAAGAATGGAGAATGGAGGATGTGTACAGATTCTAGGGCAATAAACAAGATCACAATCAAGTATAGGTTTCCATTGCCACGAATGGATGATATTATGGACTGTTTGAGTGGAGCTGTGTATTTCTCAAAGATAGATCTGAAGAGTGGATATCATCAGATTCAGATCAGAGAAGGAGATGAATGGAAGACTGCCTTCAAGACAAAGGAAGGACTATATGAGTGGTTAGTCATGCCTTTTGGGCTATCCAATGCGCCGAGCACTTTCATGCGGCTCATGAACGAGGTTCTGAAAGAATTTCTAGGTAAGTTTGTCATTGTTTACCTAGATGATATTTGATCTTTAGTAAGACATTGGATGAGCATATGATGCATATTCGTATGGTATTTGAGAAGTTGAGAGAAGAGAAATTGCTGATTAATTTGAAGAAGTGCAGTTTTGTGAAGAAGGAGTTAGTGTATTTGGGGTTTGTAGTTTCAGGAGAAGGTCTAAAAATGGACCCAGAGAAGGTACAGGCTATCCTTGAATGGCCTACTCAAAAGAGTGCTACTGAGGTAAGATCTTTTCATGGTCTAGCTAGCTTTTATAGAAAGTTTATCAAGAATTTTAGTAGTATTTGTGGACCCTTGACTGAAACAATGAGAGGGGATAGAAAAGAGTTTAAGTGGACAAATGGGGCAGAAAAGAGTTTTCAATTGTTGAAACAAAAAGTTACAGAAGAACCTATTTTAGCACTTCCAAATTTTAATAAGGTGTTTCAAGTAGATTGTGATGCTAGTGGTACTGCAATAGGAGCTGTTATGAGCCAAGAAGGTAAACCTGTTGCTTATTTCAGTGAGAAGTTAAATGATGCCAAGAGGAAATATTCTATTTATGATCAGGAATTTTATGCTATAGTTCAGGCATTAAAGAAGTGGAGACATTATCTACTTCGTAAGGAGTTTGTTTTGTATACTGATCATCAAGCTTTGCAATATTTGAATAGTCAAGGAAAGTTGAATCAGAGGCATTTGAAATGGGTTGAGTTTTTGCAGAGTTATACATTTGTTTTGAAACACAGGAGTGGAAAGTCTAATAGGGTTGCAGATGCTCTTAGCAGAAGGCAACTATTGCTGACAGAAATGCAGATTGAAGTGGTTGGGTTCAAGGAACTCAAGAATTTGTATCCAGAGGATCCTGATTTTGGTGAAGCTTGGAAAGCTTGTACAGAGCCTGTTACTCTAGACAGGATGAAATGGTTGGATTTCATCATCCAGGATGATATGCTATTCAGAGGGAGTCAGTTGTGCATTCCACGAAGTTCTATGAGGGAGAATCTCATCAAGGAGAAGCATAGCGGAGGATTGGCTGGACATTTTGGTCGTGATAAAACCCTTGGTTTGGTTAGTGAGAATTATTATTGGCCACAGTTGCAGCAAGATGTGAAGAAGTTTGTACAGAGTTGCAGAGTATGTCAAATGGCGAAAGGAGTGAAGTATAATACAGGGTTGTACCAGCCATTTCCTATACCAGAGAAGCCTTTGGAGGATATCAGTATGGACTTTGTTCTTGGTTTACCGAGGACACAGTGGGGACATGATTCAATTTTTGTAGTAGTTGATAGATTTTTGAAGATGGCACATTTCATTCCCCGCAAGAAGACTAATGATGTTGTTCATGTAGTAGAATTGTTTTTCAGAGAAGTAGTGAGACTTCATGGTTTTCCAAAGACCATAGTTTCAGATCGGGACACTAAGTTTGTTGGATATTTCTGGCGAACATTGTGGAAGAAGCTGAAGACAGATTTGAAGTTCAGTTCATCACATCACCCACAGACTGATGGATAGACAGAGGTGGTGAATAGGAGTTTGGGAAATCTGCTGAGATGTTTGGTTGGGGATAAGCCAACAGGATGGGATTTGATTTTACCACAGGCAGAATTTTCATATAATAATTCTGTCAACAAAAGCACTAGTAAATCACCATTCCAGATTATATATGGAAGTAGTCCAAGAAATGCATCTGAGTTGAGAAAGATAGATAAAGGAGAAATAAGTAGTGCTAAGGCTAAGGATTTTGCAGAACATTTGAAGAACATCCATGGGGAGGTGAGAAAGCATATTACCAAGATGAACGCACTGTATAAGGCTAAGGCAGATGAGAAAAGGAGGTATAAGGAATTTCAGGTTGGTGATGAAGTCATGGTTCATTTGCGGAAGGAGCGGTTTCCAGTTGGTACATATAACAAGTTGAAAATGAAGAAGTTTGGACCGTGTAAGATATTGAAGAAGCATGATTCAGGAAATGCATATGAGGTAGAATTGCCTAGTGAGCTGAATATTTCACCAGTGTTTAATATTTCAGATCTGACAGAGTATCAAGAAGGAGGTGTTGAAGATGAGATCACAACAGCACAATGGAGTATTCCAGCAACTAGTTCAGACACTAAGGAGATCGAAGACATACTGGACAGTCGTGTTGGTAGAAGCACAAGGAATAGGACATATGAAGAGTATTTGGTCAAATGGAAAGGATGACCTGTAGAAGATTCATCGTGGCTAACAAAGGAGGAGGTTAACCGTCTTGGTTTTCCTCTGCACACCTGAGTCGTGATAGGGTCACTTCTCAAATTACCCTGGGTGTCTGATGCAGAAGCATCCTGGGTGTAAGAGCAATCTTGCATCACCCAAAAATATTTCTATTTTTATATTCAATAAGGGCTATTTTAGTGCAGAGCTGCTATTTATGGAAAGTTACTATTTTTGGTAATTTTTGCATGTGCTCAGAATGATCTGATTTCTTTCTTGGAGGTTCATTTTGGTCATGTAAGTCTGCCAGTAAAGTTTCATTGCCAGATCAAGTGTGTATTGGAAGATATTGAAGATTTTCGGTATTGGCAGCAGGGTATAGAAACTTTGAACTCAGTTTTGAAGGCTTTAGAGGCCCCGGATGAGGTTGAAAATTTGGGTGACGGGTGCTTGCGCGGGTCAAGCCTGTAGAGCGCTTCGTGGCGTTTTTGAAATAGGGTTATAATAGCCGATCGGGTCAACTGGTGACGACTTATGGTGTTCGGAAGTTGGTTCACCTGAAATGGCAAAAAATAATTTTCTTCAAAATTTTTGTTCGGGTTTCAAAGGTTATCTTGAGCCGACTATGATTTAATAAAATGTAAAATAAAATAATTCTAAGTTTGGTCGGCCTTATTGGCTAAAATTCTGGAACCTTCCCAAGCGGTGGATAATTGCCTATATAAGGAAGGCTGTATTATTGTCTTAGGTAGTTCAGAATAGTTCTGGGTAATAGTTCAAGGCTTTGTCCTACAGAATATTGTAAGGGAATGCCCATGTGGCTTTGCATATTGTAATTCTGAAAGTTTGTAATTCCACATTTGTGGAGATAATAAGAAGCCAATTTTTCTGTTCTTGCATATTATTGTTGTTGTTTCTCTTTTTTTGTTATGTGTTTGTGGTATTAAGGGGAGCACCCTTCATCAAATAAATTATTTCAAGTAGAATGTGATGCAAGTGGAAGTACAATAGGAATTGTATTGAGTCAAGAAGGTAAACCCATTTCTTTCTGTAGTGAAAAGATTAATGATAAAAAAAGGAAATATTTTGTGTATGATCAAGAATTCTATGGTATTTTTCAAGCACTGAAGAAATGGAGACATTATTTGATACAAAATGAATTTGTGTTGTATACTAATCATAAGGCTTTACAATATTTGGGTAGTCAGAATAAGTTGAATCAGAGACATATGAAATGAGTTGAGTATTTGCAGAGTTATACTTTTTTGATAAAGCATAAGAGTGGAGTCACTAGCTTAGTTGTTGATGCATTGAGTAGAATCAGATCTTTCATGACCGCGATGAAAATTGAAGTTCTTGGCTTTGATGACATTAGAGATTCTTATGAGTTTAATCCTGATTTCTTTGAGTCATGGAGAAAGTGCAGAGCACCTATTCAAGATCAAGCAAGTACTAAATGGGAAGAATAGTTTATTCAAGAAGGTATATTGTTTAAAGTTATTCATTTGTGTATACCAAGAGGAGCAATGAGAACTAATTTGATAAAGGAGAAACATAGTAGTGGTTTGGCTAGACATTTTGGCATTGATAAAACATTAAATTTGCTTAAGGAAAAATACTTTTGGCCACAATTGTATAAAGCTGCTCAGAAATTTGTGAAAAGTTATGGAATTTGTCAAGTTGCAAAAGGAGTAAGTCAGAATACTAGATTGTATACATTGATTTTTGTTGCTGAGAAACCTTGGATTGACATCAGTATGGATTTTTTCTTGGCTTACCGAAGAAAGTAAGAGGTAATGATTCTATATTTGTTGTTGTCAATAAATTTTGAAAAATGACACATTTTATACCTTATCGAAAGACATCAGATGCAGTACATATATGCAGATCTTTTCTTTAAGGAAATTGTCAGATTGCATGGATTACTAAGGAGTATTATCTCTGACTAAGACAGTAAATTTGTTAGATACTTTTGGAAGACCCTTTGGAGAAAGTTTGGCATCGAGTTGAAATATAGTTCTACATTTCACCCACAGACCGATAAATAGATAGAAGTTCTGAATAGAAGTTTGAGAAATATTTTGAGATGTTTAGCTGGAGACACACCAAGTAAAATTGGGATTCTATGTTGGCACAAGCAGAGTTTGCATACAATAATTCAGTGAATAGGAGTACTGGAAAAAAACCTTTTGAGATTGTAACTGGAATACAACCGAGCGGTATATCAGATTTGAGGGATATTGTTGATGAAAGAAAGAGAAGTGTTGAAGGAGTAAAATTTGTTGAGTACATGAAGATATTGCATGAAGATGTGAAATATAAGCTAGAGAAAAGTAATAAAAAATACAAAAACAGAGCTAACAGATCAAGAATATATAAGGCTTCTATAGTTGGTGATGAAGTAATCATTCATTTGAAGAGAGGCAGATTTCATGTTGGAACATATGGTAAGCTGAAGATGAAGAAGTTTGTCCCTTGCAAGGCACTAAGGAAATTTGATAGTGGAAATGCATGAGATTGAGTTACCTATGTAATACCCAAAAATTTGCATCTCAATATCCTAAATAATTTTATTTCATTTAGTCCCATTCCTTCATTTTTATACATCATCAAAGTCCTAATGTACTAGGCAATTCTATCTCCTAATTGACCCTACTTGACCTAGTGTAAAATGCAAAAAACCCTAAATTTGCATTAATTACATACTATATTCAATTCCTAAATATAGACATATATTGGCTAAATAAACCTTATGATTAATTAATTTAATTATAAAATCCTAGCACTTTAATTAAATTAATTCCACCCCCTCTAGCTAATACACATCAAAAGGAATTAAATAATTATTAGTTCTATAAATGAAATATCCCTACTTGAATTTAATTATTCAAGAAATTAGAAAGATCACCTGTGTGGCAATATTTCATTTATTTTATTAAATAATCCCCCCAATTTTTTTCACCTCCCACCAAGGAGATCAAGAGTCAACCGTTTCTTTGCAAGAAACTCTTCAGTCTCAACTTGGGTTCTTCTATATTAGAGACCTCTCTTTCCTCATTTGAGGAGGCAATTTTTTAGTATCGAAACTATAGAGAATTTTTGTCTCACCTTTGCATTCAAAAGCTACTTTCATATTGCATTTTAGAATAGTCTAATTTTAGTATAATGTTGCATTCTCATGCTTTAATCTAGTTTTCTTATTATGTTAGTAGACTAATTTCATTTATTACAAGCTTTAGATTAGCTTTGCATCCTCATTCTTAGATTAATTTTGCATTCTCATGCTAGCTTAATTCATTTCAATTCAATCTCTCTAGCATTTAAATCCTCTATTTTAGAGTCCAGTCTATGGTTGTTGGGCTCTCAATTCTGAGAGTGGCTCAAAACCCCACCTAAATAGGAGGCAACAGGTCCATTCATGTGAGTGTGTGAAATGGACAATTCATGTTAATCTTCATATATGATCATTGAGAAATGACTATGTTGAAGTCTATGGATGAATTAGAGCTCCACATTCAGTTGTAAACATTTTGGCCCCAACCCTGGGGCAGAAAATTGATTTTTGGCCTCATTAATTCTGAACTTTTTTTGAAAATTATGCACTATGTCATACATCCCTACAACACTATGCACAGACTCTCATGCGACCTTTCTCACTGTTTCACGTGAAGTTTAACTGTCTATAACAATTTTTCACGTGGAATACAGTACTCTCTCGCGTAGAGCCTTGCACTTCCTCTAGCGAGTCTTGCCATCAATTTTTTAAAAATTTCCAGTTTTTGCAATTTACTGTTACTATTTTGTGATATTTGTCATTTTTTGTTGTTCTTCATATATCTATTTTTCTAACACAACATAACAGTGGGTTGTAGGATGTTTAATGAAGACATAACTTACTGACGGTTTTCTTGTAGAACAGTTGTTGAAGACATTTAAAAATATTCTTCTTTTTTATTGCTTTATTCACATAGTTTAATTAGGGCCTTGCGAAGATTTCTTAAGGGTCTTGATAGTAGGATAGGGTAATAGGATCTTCATTACATGGAAGTGATGCCCATGAATGAATTTGAGACCTAGATTTTTCTAGCATGATAGATACCTAGGGAAGCAAGGAAAGGTAACAAATCTTTAGCATGTCAATTTTTTAGGGGATTATGCTCTTCTCTCTTTGAGAGAATCAAAAAATCTGACCCTTGGATCCAAGCCAAATTCTGTGTCACCTTTAGAGGGTCTACCAGAAGATGAACCTCAGGGAATGACCCAAGTGAGCACACACCTATTTCCAGTGATTCCACCTCACTATTATAAAGTATCTTTGTTGAGTCTAAAGACTCCAAAGCCATGTTAACTTCTTTCTCTTGCTTACAACTATCATCTTGAGAAAGCTCTATATGTTGTATTGAGTGGTGTCGCTCCTAGCCCTAGTTGTAGGGGTGTATGAATTTTAGGTGTCAGCGTAGCTGCGAGGCCCCAACCTTGTATCGGGGGCACTGAAGGTTGGTGTGAATGGAAGCCCACTAAACACTCTCTTAGTTAGTTTCCTACTTGGATCACCTCTGAAAGGAAACATAATCTTTGCGCAGGGAGGGGGAAGAATCTCTCCCTTATATTCTCACCATAGGCATGCACCTGGACATTTGAAGGTGGTATATGACACTAGCCCCTATTTCAAGGGTAACTATTGAACATATATTATTGAGTCCTTGGAAACACCAAAAATATGAGTGCCCTCTAGGGGATGACATGGTTGTGTCAGGTGAACGCATGCACATAAGTTGTGAGGTACAAATTTTGTCTTCTCTACCATTTTTTTTGTAGGGGTAATTGACTGATTGTTTTGAGTCTTAAACTATCCAATATGATCAAACTTTTTAAAGACTCCCATGATTCTTCCAAGTTGCTTTGTCCTTAGTAGAATAGTTTGCGACTAGTGATTGCATCACTATTGCTTGGTTCAAACTTTATGCTTGTGAACGATTGGTTTCAACATCCAAACTAATATTTTTTGATTCAAACTATCTTGAAACTATCTAAAAACTTTAAATTATGCCAGAGAACAGTTCACACTCTATCTCAAAATATGATTTTTGTCTCAAAAATTGTGTCAATCTGTCGAACCCTGGTCTTTTCCCACCTGAGATTTCAGGATCCTATGCATTTCCTCACACAAGACAACACATTCTCATATGTAGTTCAGCATTTCCTCATGCAAGATTTTATTTCTTCAAGTGATACTAACCCTTGATTTTCAAAACTGTGAGCTAATTCCCATTCAGTGGTCAATTTTCTGCCTAATCTAGTTTTTATGTTGGGTCTATATGCCTGTTCTTTTGTTGTCCACTGCCTGAAACTAGGTATCTCGGGTTGAGAACATAACTATTACTACTTAAACTCACATTGTCTCTCTGTTGTCTATCCTATCCTATTGTACTCTTGTACCTTATGACATGATAGTCACATCTTGGTTATTCGAGCCTTACTCTCAATAATTCATGCTGGGTGCATTTCACCTTTATCATCTTTTTTTTTGCTATCCTAGAAATAGAGTTCTAAGCATAATCCTAAGTCCTCCGTCATTACTTAATCTTTGTCTATGACTTTTATGACTAGAAGTGCCAATGTGTTCCCCATACATGGTATTGGACAATGTAGAGGTAGACCTCACAATCAAGGAAGAGGTTATGCCAAACCTATCATGTGATCTAAGTTTTGTGATGGATCCTCACTTTCCTCCTCATCGGGTGCATCAAAAGAGAGCCCACCTCGATCCTCATCTCCTATCAGTCGACCTTGTGTTAGATGCTCATTCTGCATAGATATCAGTCTGAATCAGAATCTAGTGTTCCAAGAGAATTAAAATTCATTGTTTCAACAACAACTTGACTTATTGTTTCAAAAATAACACAACCCATTATTCTGAGATCAACAAAACTCCAAAAGGTCACTTTCTCGAACTAGCCCTATTGACACTATCGACCCTATCAACCCTTTCGACCCTATTGAACCTAACGATCCTATTGACCATATTGAATCTATTTCCATGACCTCTTAGCATATTATGCACACTCGTGTTGATTTGTACATGTTGCACAATCTCACATTGACAAGATGGGAGACCCATTCCATTTCCTAGAGGGGGACTACAACAAAAGTCATGATCAATCTTGAAATGACCAACGTCATGATCAATGTCAAAATGATCAGAATCAGTACCACTTCTAAAAAAAATCTCAAAATGACCAGCAACAATATCATTATCACTCTCAAAATGACCAAAATTAAGATCAACCCCCAAGCATTTTTTAAATTCCCGGTAACGAAAATGAGGAGATAACCCAAAATGACATAGATGCCGCAAAGGCCAATAAGATGTAGCAAATGACAAGGAGCCAAGTTACCCCCAGATTTCAAAGTAGAGACACTTGTGGTCAAAGAAGATGAATCTGACATCACTAAGCTGCAAAAGATGGTTTGACACATGTAAGACCAGATCAGTCAACTTGTGAAGGATAAGGATAAACCAGAATAATAGTTCATATTGGAAAACATCTGTCATTTCCCCTTTGATAAGAGTCTTAAAATGCCACCTTTTCCCAAAGGTGTGGAACTCCCCAAGTACGAAAAATATCTGGGTATTATTGATCCCCGGGATCACTTGAGAGAATTTGGTGCTCTATCCATGGAGTTTATACATGACCAAACCTACCTCATGTGCCTCTTTCCTCATAGTTTGGGTGGGTTAGCTATGGAGTGGTTCTCTTGACTACCCACTGGTATCAAGTCTTTTGATGAAATTGATAATTTGTTCCTCTAGCATTATTCGCACAATATCCAGTATCCAATCAATATATGAGATCTTTGTAATCTAAAACAATGACAAGGGGAACATTTCTTGGCATTTTTCTAGAGATGGAGACAACTCTGTACAAAATATTCCCGCAAACTACCTGAGTCCAAAAAACTTGACATCTTAGATAATCTCATCCCCAATTTTGGATATCAAGTACAATTGTAAGGTCCCCTAACTTTCGCTAATATGATTAAACAAGTTTTGATGATAGAAGCATTTGTGGTCAAGAAAGGAGAGTTGACCTTGAACAAGGATAACAAGAAGGAGTCTTCCTCCTCGAACAAAGACAAAGGTAAGTTTGTCAACAAAAATAGAGATGTTGTAAATGATGGAGTTGTTGACAATGTGACCCCAAAACCTTCAAAGTCTCTTTTCAACCTTACCTCCAGTTTATAGGTAGCCAAATCCATTAAAAAGGTTGTGATAGATACTCAGCAACCTTCAAGATTTTCTAAAAACAAACCTTGGGTCCCTCGACCCAAACATGGGTTCACTTCCTTTGGAGAACCCCTTGACGTGGTTTACAAGACTCTTGTGCAAAACCAAATAATTGCTCCTTTAGAAAATTTACGTCCTTATGATCCACAACCATGAGCTTCTTGGTGGAATGAAATCACATACTATGATTATCACCAAAACAAGGGTCATAAGACTTTTGGTTGCATTCATCTTAGACATAAAATCCAAGATTTCATCAATAATGGGGATATCATTGTGAGCGGTCATAATAAGAACTCAGATCATCAGGCATTTAAAGACCCCTTTCCTCCTCACAAGAAGGGTGAATCTTACAAGACCAAGAATGCCAATGCCAAGGTTAACTACACATACACTACTAATGACAATCTCATTAATATGGTTGAACCTATTGAGATCAAATATTGTGATGTGATCATAGCTATCAAGGGGAGCGAGGATGCTCCTAAGCCTAAGAGTTTGTTTGTCTTGCAAGGTCCTATGTCTCATTCTTGTAAACCAAAATCATCTGATGATTGTGCAAACATTGTTACCCTATCTTGTGCAAAGATCACCATTAAGAGTCCCGACCCTTCTACATCTACACCGAAGCAAACTATGGATAAAACTATTGTTGGTCCTACCAACAAGAACTCAAAATTGGTCCCCATTCCTAGTACTGCTAATTACAACATTCTAGACCATTTTCAATGTACCAACACTTAGATCACTATCTTTGAGCTATTGAAGATTTCGCCTGCTCATAAGCAGATTCTTGATAAAGCCCTTGCTAAGGCAAATGTCCCAAAAGATTTGGATCTTCATCACTTTCAATCCATGGTGGGTCACCTGACCTCACCTCATTACCTATCTTTCTATAAAGAAGATGACCATTCGCTGAGCCATCCACACAATACTCCTCTACGTATTGAAGTCATGATAGGACTAAAGTGCGTCAGCCACATCTTCATTGACAATGGTGTTGGCCTTAATATTTTTTTTGCTAAGCTACTCACCTAATTAGGCTATGATGAAGACTGCATAGATGTCCGCAAGAAAATCACCATCAAGGCATATGATGAAGAGGAACATAAATCTAGAGGTCTAGTTGTGCTGCCAATCTGAGTTGGACCTATCAAGAGGGATGTCATCTATCAAGTTCTAGAAATCCCCCTTACATATAATATAATGTTTGTAAGACCATGGATTCATGAAATGCAGGCAGATCCATCCACAAATCATCAATGTATCAAGTTCCCATTCCATGGAGTAGAAGTAATAGTACTTGCTAATACAAACTATTATTACAATACACTCACACAATCTGTAGATAGTTTTGTCCCAACTAATAGAGAGTCTACTGAATTCCTTGATGCCAAACTCATAGAAATCAAAAAAGCTCTGAATGTCAAAGATACACGCATGGGGAGGTATCATTTTGAACCTATGTTATCATTAGCAGCTTTGCCTCCATCTTCGTGTTCCTATGGGAGAACCTCTATGAGAAATAAACCCTCTACCATTTCTCCTCAGATAGTCTATGATGGTTCCTTTGTACGAGCCACAATGCCACTAGAAGATGAGGATGAGGAAAGAGCTATTATAACTTGGATTTATAAAGAGAAAGATACATCTGAAAAAATCACTCTTGCTCGTGATATAGAACATGAACCAAACAGTGAAGGTTTCCAACTCATGAAGCACTTCGGTTATAAAGGGAGTGGCCCTATCAGGGTGAATGAAAATTGATTACTTGAACCAATTGAAGCCAAAGGTCACTGAACAAAATAAACTATAGGTCTACGCTTCAAGAAAATCCTATTTCATTTAGGGATCAACAAATTTATACTAGAACCAAAATTCTAGCCATAATCTGAAGACACTACCATAGTTGCAAATCCAAAGGATAGTTTAGATGAGGATATCTTTCCCTATCCCATTCCTCTAGATTTTTCTAAACTCCTTCCAGAACTAGATGATTTGTACCACATGTCAATACGATAGAAACTAACAATAATTTTGATGACACTGCCTTGGCCACTCCACTCACATACGAGCGGTTGATAGAAATCCAAACTACTAATCCTAATTATGCAGGTGAGTTGTACATGCCACCATCCTTTCAAGAGCAGTTAAGGAAAACAAAAAACTTGGAAACCATTAATACTACAAGAGATGAAAATGAGTTAGATGGTATAGCCAGTGTTGATGGAATTCCTATATCAAGCATCACTGATTCACATGAGTATGAGTTTGATTCTCTGTCTGATGCAACTTTTGATAAAGATATTGATGTTGTTCATGTGTATGAAAACATTCTCGAAGTAGGGTATGTGCAAGATCACGAGGGGCCAAACTATGCCCTTAAGTGGCAATAAAAAATCAGCAAATTAGGGTTAGTCAACTTGACATGAAAATTTCAACTAGCTATCAACCTAATATCTAAAAGTTGTAAGAATAGAATCTGTAGAAAATTGAATGTAGTTTCTAAACTAATAGGTCTTTTATGAAAAAATTTAGTATGATTGGTGACAAGTATAGATTTCAAAGTAGCACTACAAAATTTTTTGGAAAAAAATAAGAAGTAGGTGTATGTTTGACCACCTTAATCATAATCAAATGATAATATTTTATTATAACATTTTATATATAAGTAGTAGACTCATTTAAGGATGTGACACATATTTTTTTATAATTTTATTCGAAAACAATAATTAATTATTAATTTTCTGATACAACATTTTCAAAATAAAAAACTCCCATGTCTGACCACCTTAACTCATTCAAAACTTTACAAAATTAAAAAAAAAATTCCTTATAGTAGGTGAAGCATAAAATATAACGCATTTTTCGGATTTTAAAAATGTTATACTATCTAAAAGTTATAGTCATTTTTCAATCAGTATATAAATCAGCATTTTAGAGGTAACCCAATTAGAAAATAACTAATAATTGCTTATCGAATTGAAAATTTGACAACAATTATATCAATAGAAAGCTAATAATCTCCTTAAGATACCCTTTTCATTTAATCAAATTCGGGTGAAAAAAAATTTGTTAGCTACATGGTCGAAGTCTGGAACTCAGCGAAATAGGGGAAAAACATGTTTTTGAGACATTTCAATAGTTGACCATGTAGGTTTGGTGCACAAAGCCATACTGAGCATAATCAGGTACCCAATATTTTTGTGTACCCAATATTTTTGGGTACCCAAAAATATCGGCCGAATTTTGATTTTTAACTTTTCCCTCCCCTTTCTCTCCCTTAATTTCTCCAACCCCTTTCTCCCTCCCATTTCTCCATCCTTCATATCATATATTATATATCAAAAAATATATATTAGATTATATATTAAATATTATATAATATCAATTATATATTAAATATTAAATATTATATAATATACATTTTACATTAAATATTATTTAATATATATTAATATTAAATGTTACATTATATATCATATATCATATATTATTTTATATATATAATATATTAATATGTATTTTACAACTATGTACAAAAGGTTGGAAGATTGCAGAAAAATCATGGATGGCCATTAAAAGAAGCAAAGGAAATCAATCAGCCATTTAAAAATTCATGGGCAGCCATTGAGGAAGAGAAAGAGTAAGAAGGTGGCGGGGGCTGAGAGAGAGAGATTTTCTCTCTCTCTCTCTCTCTCTCTCTCTCTCTCTCTCTCTCTCTCCATATATATATATATATATATATATATATATATGACATAAAATTTAAAACCCCTAAGATATTATAATATAAAATATATAATTCAATCTTTAATTATATATAATACATATTTAAACATTATCTTATATATAAAATAGTGATCTCATACGTATTTCAAAGTTTAATTTTATATTTAAACATTATATAATTCAAAGTTCATATTTCATAGTTAAACATTATATATATACCTCTTTTTATATATAAAAGTTCAATTTTTTCATTTACTCCTGCCATTTTTTCAAGTACCCTAAAATATCGATTATCTGATTATTGACTGGTGTAACTTTCACCAAAATATTCCTTGCCCCCCATAGACTAGAGAATCACAAGATTTTAGACTTTTTTCATGGGTTGTAAAAAAAAAGTGATTTTTGGCCCATTTTTTGAAAGTTACTTAAATTAAGTTGTTTTTTGTCAACTTGTGGTCTCAACATGGGAAGCAATAGTCATCGAAAGGATAAACAGAAGAGGAAGGTGACAGATGAAGAAATTCAATCATATAGGGAAAAAGATAGGGAAAATCACTGAAGAAGTAGAGAAGGTATGTTTAACATTAATCAAGATGACTCAATAAATGTAGTTGCAAGTGACGAGGATGTTGAATTTGAAAATAATATGGAAATTAATTTTGTGAATAACAATGTATGGAGTGAAGATGAAAATCTAGAGATGGAGAATAAAAATGTAGACTTAGGGAATGAAAAGGTGGACTTGGGGAATGACAATGAATGGAATGAAGATGGAAATGTATAGATGGACATTGAAAATGTAGACTTGGGGAATGAAAATGTTGCACAAGAACCACATGAATGTTACACATCTCCAAATTATATGTGAAATGAAGTCCCTTGCAATAAAGATAATCAATCTTCAAATTAGGGGCTTTCAAGAACACCTAAATGATTAATTGAAATTGAGGAGAACATTATGAATAATTGGGAAGGAAAGAGGTCACATAGAACTATTAGGTTGTGGGCTTCAAGACTTTATGATCATTTTTTTAAAAACAAGACATTGGTTGAGCAATGTAAAATTTTTGTGCACTTGTTAAAGATGCAAAAGATGAGACCCATGCTTGTGAAATTGAACATTTCTTTAAATAAGGAAATGGAGAGAAATACCATTGTTGTGAAGAATATTTTCAATGCTCTCAATAGCATTGGGAAGACTAGTAGAGAAAAATACAAGAGAGTTACTTGGAGGGTTATTACAACCTCCTTAGTGAGTCATCAGTTGAGAAAGGCTCATTTGATGATACAAACTTGTGTTGAATTCAATATAGATCATAAAACTTTTGGTAGACCACTTTCAAAAAGACAAAGACTTGATGATTCGCTTCAAATTGATACATGGCTTTATGGTGGGAGACTTCCACATTTTGATAAGAAGCTAGCAAATGTTGTCAAGGATGAAATTCAACAATTTTGGGATGCTAACTAAAGAGTGTCACCAAATGTGAAGGATGTCTTGAAGTTGAGAGTTGGAAATCATGACCACACCCCACATCCTAAACATTATGTGGAGGTAAGTCAAACAATGTTGGATAAAAAAATTTATGAGACACATCCAACATTGAAAATATCACAAAGGTCTTTTGAATCCATCAAGCCATTTTATTGTGTACACCTTAAGATTTGGAATATCATGTTGAGTTTTCAATGCATCATGAATTATTATGGTCCATTCATTCTACTTTGCATACTAATGAAATACTAGAAGATTGTGGTGCAAGTAGTCTTCCCAAATCATCAAGAGACTTGCTAGATCAATTTTTATGTCATAGAGATGATGGTTGTTTATTTTATAAAAATATATTTCTTTAATGCCAAGTGCTCAGAATGTGGTGGCTTGTCCAAGTTTAGGACATTTTTTCATGAGGGTTTGGAACACAATTTTTGAAAGATACTCGTCCAAAAAAAGGTATATGAAACAGTGAAATATACATTGAAGGGTGGAGGTGAAGGCTCTAGATGTGAGTTAGTTGCAAAAGAATACAATGTTGTTGATTTTATCTTAGATTTCAAGACAAATCTTTTTTAAAAGTATGCAAGGCATAGTCACGTGTCTCAATGGTTGGATCAACAATTCAAGACGTGTAAAGAAACTTTACCCATTGGAACTATTATATCCGCTGTAGACTTTTCTGTGAACTATACATTGTAGCCCAAAAATGAGACTCAAGCTTAATATCACAATTCCATTCAGGTTGCTATTTTTGTACACATCACATATAGACATTCCCCTGATAGCACAAAAGATGAGTGAAAGATAATCAGAGAGTGCCATTTTTATATGAGAGATGATAGGTCTCACTTTCATGAGTTTGTTTAAGATTGTTTCCAGAACTACTTTGACTTCTTGTAGGAATGGTATTGCTATGGATAGGCATCTCATTTCTTGGATAATTGCACCGGTCAATTTAAGAATGCCAAAATGTTTTATTGGTTGTGTAGAATGCATGTGGAGAGAGGTGTACCTCATATTTGGAGTTTTTTTGAGTTAGGGCATGGGAAAGGGAAGCATGAAGGAGTAGCTGCATGTGTGAAGAGAGGTCTAGTTAAGGAGCAATTGAGGATTTTAGGTGTTGTACTTCTTGATGCTTGTTCTATTATTGATTGGTGTACTTTAGCATTGTCACAAGGGGGGACTCTTGATTCTACAGTGTGTAGATTATTTTGGTTGGTTAAGAAGGGAACTATAGGAGATAGATTGGATTGTCAAAAAGTGAAAGACTTCAAAAATACATTCATTCTGAAGCTCCAATAGTAGTACATGGACCACTTGGACATGAGAGTTGGCTTAAGTTTTCCCTATGTAATTTCAGTATGATTGGGATCATTGTGATTCAAGTGAGTGGGTGGTGGATACATGGGTTCCATAGTATCTAACTCCTTTATCTTTGACATGCTCTATAAGAAATGATGACATGGACACTTCAGTTGAGTATGATCATCTTTCAGATCTTCTATAGCCAAGAGATGTTTTTTCATTGGTTGCACTGCGGGGAATGATGAGAGGTTAGATTATTGGTTAGCACATTGTGTACGAGGTAAACATAAGCTTGTACAACCAATGATAGATGGTGATGGGTTCACATATCCTAATGGTTCAATTGTTGTTGCGGGAACATGGCTACAAACATACATGATTAGAAAGAATGGAATTCCTACATTTGAAGACTATGAGAAGCACAAAACTATTATCATGTATTCACACCTTGTTATAGAAACAAATTTCAAGTTGTCAAAGCATCAAAGAAGACCAAAGACAAAAGAACTTTTGACTATTAGTACTGCTCATCATGAAGCACTATTGGAGACTCTCAAGCAAAGAGATGACCCTTCAGGAACACTTGACTAGGTAATAAGTTCACTTTGTGCAATGTTTTCTAAGTTCTTTAAGCTTAATTTCAATACATTAATTTAACCTTTCTTAGATTGTATTTTGAGTCAATAAACTTGCTTTTGTATGTGGATTGTAACTTGTGTAGGAGCACCTATGAAGACACCTATGGTCACCATGGATCCAATCAGAGATAGAAGGACAAAAGGATCCTTAATGGTTAATTGAGATCTTTTGAAGCCTATAAGGGCAATTTGTAACAATCAGTTTGATTTAAAAGTTGAATGTCCTAGCTAGAAGTCTTGATAAGGACTTATGACCAAAATCATGTATGGGTGACCAGTAGTGCCAACAAGGGATCTAAGTATACATTTTCTCAAAAAAAGGCAATGAAAACACATAATTTTTTATTATTTACTTATGGCATTTGTATGGTTTGAATTCTTACATGTTTTATTGTTGTTTCTAATGTTTTAAGGATATTATTTTTTATTACTTAAGACAATCTTGAATGCTTTGAAAGTTCATTTGAATCAGGTGGATACATACATGATAGATGTAAATGATTCATTGTGTAGTGAGGGTCAGTTGAAAGTAGCACTATAGTGTATCTTTCAAACCGTTTATCCTGGCATCAAACCGTCTACTCCATTAGCTCTAATTTCCTGGGTAAATGCTAGTGACAACCTCATTCTACCCACAGAGTCACTAGAACACTCACAACGACACTCGACCCAAGTGACTCAAAGGTGCACTAAGCATGATTAGGCATCTACCTTCTGATGCTCATATCTCAAACATCATGAGAGGTATCAAAAAATCATCAAGGGCTACGAGATCTTTATTTAGAGGTCTACAATAACCTCTCTCATTTTTGGGTGATTTGACTTCATTTGCATTTGGCAAGGCGATCTTAGTCGATGCCAAAACTTGTAGCGAGGGTTAGTTGAAAGTAGCACCATAGTGTATCTTTCAAACCATCCATCCTAGCATCAAACGTAGGGCTCCATCAGCTCTGGATGTCTAGGTAAATGCTAGTGATAATCCCATTCCAAACATGAAGTCACTTGAATGCTTGCAACCACGGTCGACCCAAGTAACCCGAAGGTGCACTAAGCATGATTAGGTAGTCATTTTTTGATGCTTGTATCTTGAACCTTGTGAGAGGTATTGAAAAATTATCATGGGATATGGGATCATTATTCCAAGGTCTATAATAACCTCTCTCAATTTTGGGTGATTTGACTTCATTTGCATTTGGTAAGGTGATGTCAGTCGATGCCAAAACTTGCAATGAGAGTCAGTTGAAAGTAGCTCTGCAGTGTATCTTTCAAACCGTCCGTCCTGGCATCAAACCATCTACTCCATCAGCTCCCGTTGGCCGGGTAAATGCCAATGACAACCTTGTTATGCCCACGGAGTCACTGGAACTCTCGCAACCACGCTTGACCCAAGTGACCCTGTCATGCCCCGTAAGGGAACTAGGGAAGAGAAAAAAGATTCTCTTTGTTAAAGAAAACCTAAGTAATAATTTATGAAAAATTTTGAACTTTTAAAATAATTATGTGAACCAAAATTAAACTTAGATTCCTCCCAAGGTTCCCTTTTCATTTAAATGCATGATTCATTCAAATCCATTAAGTAGACTAACAACAAGATTTATTTCTCAAAGCAAACTGCATCATATCTTTAAGAAATACAAAATATTTTCATTTCAACTTTCCATTTAAAAATCATCTATATTCCTGAGTATCCTTTATGAACAATATAACTTTTAAAATTTATCTAACTCATTTGATACATTACAAATATACTACAATTGATTTTTCAATAGCTTCACTTAAACAACAAGTAATGAAAGCATGTTACATAATTTGGAATGTTACAAAATCCTTTTCTTTTCCAATATACATCTTAAACATAAAGTTCACATCTCCCTTTCCCTTTTTCCTAAATCTACCCATTCCAAATACATCATTTTGAATTACATCAATGATTACATTCAACTCCTCATGGGAGGTAACAATAATTTTACATCAAGAGATATATATAATTACAAAGCCTTCATCCTTCAAACTGGTACATAAGCAAACATGAATCTTCAAACGTTGTATCCGCAAGAGATACCTCGATAAAATATTTACCACCCAACCACGTGGATACCTAAAAGGCCCACTCCCCCGTGCTAGGAGATAAACACCAAGGTCCACAAAGAAGGAATAGCTAGGCCAAACCTAGGGTTGGGTAACCTTTCCCGAATAGCAAATAAAAAAATGATCAAAGTATAAATCCTTCCCCAAAAGACTCTAAGGCTTGGTAGAAACTCTAAGCAACAACCTAAGTGAGTGTCATCGCATAGCCCTCACTCCTTGGGTTGTCCTGGTACTAGCCACTTCGGGCCCCGGCCCCCAAGTAGGCACATGCGGGATCAAATGCCTTTCATACAGACAAGTGTCATTCGATCGTACCTATGCATAGGTACCTTCTCCCACTCCCATCCATAGCCTTTACTAGCACTAATGGCATGGGTGAGGCACATTTAATATTTTTAATGTTTTAACCCATTCCCATAAGTTTAATTTAAGTTTTCACTTGTTAAATAACTCTTCAGCTGGTTATCCTGGTTCTAGCCACTTAGGGCCCCGGCCCCGCACTGAGAGCCACTCACTAGGTTTCGTTAGGTTTTCTACCCTTAGTCCACATATCATAATTACATCATACATGTAGTAAAAACACTTCATATAATTCCAACACAATAAGAAATGAACATATTTATAGTTTACATAAAGTTTCATATGCCAAAACACAATATAAAACTTCCCACATGCATTGAAACAACATTCCATAGCTTATTCCAAAAATCTAGGAAAATGTCTCCTATGCCTGAAATTTGACCAAGTCTGAATTTTAAGAAATCTCAAAATTATAATTTGCATCTTAACTCCTATGAATCTGAAACCTATCCCAAACATCTCAGAAGGTACCTAAACCCTTTATACAAGTATAAGTTAAAGTATAAGAAATTAAAGTATGTAAACTTATACTAAGTTTGAATCCTGTTTTCCTCGGTTTATACTAGCTCTGTCAGTTTATACTAGATTGGTTGGTTGACACAATATTTCTTGGTTGACACACTACCGACCTAGCTCGGTTAACACTAAACCGACCTGTCTCGGTTAGCACACTACTGGCCTAGCTCGGTTAGCACACTACCGACCTAGCTCGATTAACACACTACTGACCTACCTCGGTTGACACATTACCGACCTAGCTCAATTGACACACTACTGACCTAGCTCGGTTGACACACTACTGACCTAGCTCGGTTAACACACTGAACCGACAGGAACTGCAGAGAATGACTGTCAACTTTGTCTTGCGGGTAAAACTAGGCATTATGGGGACTAAGGTTGCCTAATATGAGCATGACCCATTAGAGATCTCCCAATTTCCCTTCAAAAATGGCCCATCAATCCTCCCTATCTATCTAACAAATATATTCTAGATTTGGGAAAAGAAAGGTGGCACATAAATAGACATGAAACAGTAAGGTTGCAACAGAAGTTCTAAAATCTAGAAGCATTCATAATACATCCAATGACAGAAAAATACACTATCCTACAAGATCAAAACCACTTCTACCCTCCCAGGGAGGTTTCACCACAGTGAACATACAAACATTCATAAAATAAATTTCCACAAACACATTTCAATTGCACAGAAAATAAAACATATATATATATATATATATATATATATATATATATATATATATATATATATATATATATATATATATATATATATATATATATATATATATATATATATATATATATATATATATATATATATATATAGTTCCCAATTCTAAACAAAAAGGTAAACAATCATAATCTCATCAAGTAATAGATCATTCATATACACAATCATAGTCATGGGAAGAATGGACATTCTTCCTAGGTTAGACCCTACCTGGGGTCCTGCGGAGAATCGTCTATCCCTTGGTTGGAGACTCTCAGCAAAATTTCCAGCAAATATCCTCCTAGAAAATACTCCTCTGGCAATCAACTCTAGGCTCTTCTTCAAATTCCTCCTGTAGGTAAGCTCCAAATCCTTTCACCTCCTCTCAGAGAAATCAATAGTCTCTCTTCTCTAAACTATAGAAATATCCTATTAAAATTTAAGCCTCTCCTCAAATGAAATTTCCTCTCCAAAAACCCCCAACTCCCTTCACACAAGAAATATTTCCTATATATAGAATGGAGGAGGTGGTTGCACGGGTAATCCAATTGGTGCAACCATCCAAACCATCCATCCATTAATTGTTAAGCTTAAATAATATTATTAAAGCCTTTTCTGGAAAAGATATAACTATACCTATCTATTACCATAATCAAATTTATGTTTCCTTTACTTTAGGGAAGGTAATAGTAATTATTATTTATAACACATTTACCATACCATTAACTTTATCTAATTATTTATTAATGTAACACCATAATTACTTACTCACCAATTATATAAATATATGTGTGCATATGCATATGTGTGCACCCATATGCCTATGTGTACATATATTATTTTTATTACAAATATTACTGCAAACATAATATTATTATTATAAAATGTATTTTTTTCTAAGCCATATTCTTTAAAAAATATAATAGCGATATATAATATGAAACATACCATTATTATTAAAACTTTTATTACTATAGACCTTTTGTCATTATGAGTATTATAAAATAATACCATAAAATTATTCATTATTATAGATATTAGAATCACATGATTTAATCGCATGCCAACTAGATCCTAACTAGATATGCTAATACATAAGTAGCTAATAATAAAGATTACTAGATCATATCCTCAAATGAACAATAATTCACTTCCATAATCTACTAATAAAATTGAATGTACTATAAAGACAACTAGAACTACTATACTCAAAAATTCATTCTCAATGAATGCAAAAGACAAGAAGCTAACTACAAGATCCACAAAACCAATAAACTGAGAGATCACCTAATACATCCACACAAGGGACTGACTCGGTACTTCCCACCTAAGGATAAAAGGATCAAAGGTGAAGTTTCTTCCTGTGGAACCTGGTGATATCTCCGTACAACAACAACGATCGAGGATTTTGAGGGATCACTCAGACCTGTGAAGCCAGGTGGAGATGATACCCGGTACCTACAATCCTGCATCACCAAGAAGAGATACATATACATATGGATATACAAATTAGATATATGCAAGCAGATGACTAGGATCGATACATCGTGTGGACCTCAACTAAGTGAGTAACTATGACTTCGTCCTGAGTCATGAAAACACATCAGACACATGTCCATGAAACATAAAACATCATGATAATGGTTAGATTCAAATCCTTGGGTTAGATCCATGAAACATATATAAAATAGATGGTTTTCTAATCTCATAAGCATATAAATAATAACCATAAATGAGCATATCCATCATATCATCATCCACAAAATATAAATGCAAATGTATAGTCCTGACCATAATAAAATGTCCAAATCAGAAAAGTCCAAGTATCACCATAGAAGAGGTATTACAGACCCCAAGGTGCACTAAGCACAATTTGGAAATGATCTTTTGATGCTCGTATCTCAAACCTCATGAGAGGTATTGAAAAATTGTTAAGGGATAGGGGATTTTGATTCTGAGGTCTATAATAACCTCTCTCAATTTTGGGTGATTCTACTTCATTTGCATTTGGCAAGGTGATCTCAGTTGATGTCAAAACTTGCAATGAGGGTTAACTGAAAGTAGCTGTACAGTGCATCTTTCAAACCATCTATCCTGGTATTGAACCATCTTCTTCATCAGCTCCAGCTGGCTGGGTAATGCCAGTGACAACCCCAGTCCACCCATAGAGTCACTAGAATGCTCTCGACCATGCTCTACCCAAGTGACCCTAAGGTCCACTAAGCACAATTGAGTAGTGATCTTCTAAGGCTCGTATCTTAGACCTCATGAGAGATATTGACAAGCCATTAGGGGATATGAGATCATATTTTTGAGGTCTAGAATAACCTCTCTCAGTTCTAGGCTATTCAACTTTATTTGTATTTGACAAGGTGATCTCAGTCGATGCCAAAACTTGCAGTGAGGGTCAGTTGAAAGTAACTTTCTAGGTGTACAATATGACATATATGCCATATCAAAATATGCCAAGTGGCATCTCTAAATGACCAAAAAACTAAAACTACATCCTATGTCGTAGGGGGATCATCAAAATGTAGCCTCTTTTAAGAAGTGTTTGGCTCTGATTGATCCTGCATGAAAAATGAGTTCAAACCCAAGTTAGATTGCTTAGTTTATATGATTTGTACACACACACACACACACACACACACAGATATATATATATATATATATATATATATATATATATATATATATATATATATATATATATATATATATATATATATATATATATATATATATATATATATATATATATATATATATATATATATAATTCAAACACTAATAAAGTTAAAATTATAACTGAATACAAATATCTGTACCTGACCTCTCAGTTGCCTACCATGATCATGTGTCCTAGCATAAGTCTTTGGTAGTGAAGGGACAATGCCACCAATACCAACTCTGACCTATAAATATATATTTGCAATAATGAGATTAGTAGAGTGGTGCAACATAGAGTAATAAATCTACAAAATATTATGATAGCATAATAAAATTACAAATTGATTGAACTAAAATTAAAACTTACATCTGTTGATCCCTCCTTTGGAATAGTGGGCTGGGTCAACAAAGATATGAAAGATTCTCATGGGCCCTCCCACACACTAGGAGTAACCTATGAGAGTAAAAACATTGTCCATTATATATAAATGTACTTCATCATAACAATCCTAGTTACAAAATAAAAATAACAATATGTAAAAGTCTACATACAATCGGGCTATCACTCCAAATCGAGATGCTTGTCAGCCTAAGCTCCCGAACCAATGTCAGGACATCATCAAGAGCCACACCCTATACAATAAAGTGCAAGTAAAACTATTTATTACTACACACAAGTAGCATACATATGCATGCATAATTAATCTTAAACAATTGATTACATTTCCTTTGTTGAGACATGAAGAAGGAACCCCCTCGTGCCCCCCATTGACATCATCTGTAGCCTACAAGAGTACGATAAGATGACAATATATTAGTAAATGTATGAATTTTATTGCTCTAATTGATAGAGATTTAAGCATGTACACCAAATGATATAAAAAAACCTAATGGGTACATAATTTATAATATACCATATAAGTGTCAAGGTCAAATGAAATGGCCGAAAGTGTGGAGTCATCCACCTGTCTCAACTCCTCCTCTATCATCGACTGAACATAAATGGAAAAAATATATACATAAGTGCATGCAATCATTAAAACTAATCTAAATAAATAAACTATTTTTAAATTAAATAAATCATGTGACAAATTTATTTATAATGTTTACTCTTACCATATCAACAAGAGTCCATGGCTCTGCGTACCCCTCCTCAGCACTCTCATGGGACGTAGATGCTCTGTGAGGTGTTGTAGCATCTGCAGCTACGTCTCCTATATCCTCCTCACCAATAACATAGTGATATGTATCAACATCAATAAGCAGTCCGAGGCACAAATTCTTCCACATAATGCAAGTATGGGTCATGCATACATGTGAACTGCTACCAGATGTCGTTGTGCCAGCATCATCCACACCAGTGAAAACTTTAGTGGTGATTATTCACCAATTGGCGAATGTCACTTGTCATCAACCCCCAAATTGACAAATATATTGGTCACCTGGGAATGATCATATCGCCCTGCATTTATGAAAATTGGGTCCAATGCCTAGGCTCATCACCAATTGGTTTATGAAAACTGGGTCCAATGGTCGGGATCATCGCCAATGGCATATAATTTTTGGGCACAATATTTTTTTAACATTCACCTATAATTTCAAAGCGGCCCCAAATGGAGGGCCTATATTCACATATAGTTATATATTTTTTTTTTAGGCTGACCCAACTTCGCCAGCCATTTTACGGATGCGTGTCTCAAACCGATTGATTTTCACCAACTTTATTAATATTACCATGGTATTAGATGACCCATAATCACCTAGGATATAACACAAGATGTGTTATAATTACATAGGCTTCGCCAAATATTTGGACACCTACCGAATACCTCCCGCCCAATTTGCCAATAAAGATTAGTATAAATAAATTCATACATCAAAGTTATTGTACACAATTTGGATCGGCTCAATTTGATCGATAGCGAAGTTTAGACTATTGAGTCTTGACTATGATTGAATTTGAGGCAAAGGTAAGTGATTATTATTCTATGACTATGTAAACATTGTATATTATAGTTCTACTGTCATTTGTCACTTCTTCAACAAGTAAATATTTTTTTTACATTTTTTTTTCATTGGTAGGCCGGTAGCCTTTATTTCATTGAAGAATCGAGATGTCAAACAAGAATAAGGGTAAGGCTCCTACATATGGGGAAAGCCAAGAGAGGCCAACAAAATGCAGAACCTTATCATCATACTTTAGTCATGGTCTTGCATTTTGACCAAAGTACAATGATAAGGTTTTGCATTTTTTTATCCTCTCTTGGCTTTCCCCATATGTTGGAGCCTTACCCTTATTCTTGTTTGACATCTTGATCTTCAATGAAATAAAGGCTACCAGCCTACTACTGAAAAAAAAATATAAAAAAAATGTTTACTTGTTGAAGAAGTGACAATTGACAATAGAACTATAATATACAATGTTTACATAGTCACAAAATAATAATCACTTACCTTTCCCTCAAATTCAATCGCAGTCGTGACTCGCCAAAGTAGTCAAGACTCAATAGTCTGAACTTTGCTATCGATCAAATTGAGCCGATCCAAATTATGTACAATAACATTGATGTATGAATGTATTTATACTAATCTTTATTGGTGAATTGGGTGGGAGGTATTCGGTCCGTGTCCAAATATTTGGCGAAGCTAGCATAATTATAACACATCTTGTGTTATATCCTAGACACTTATGGGTCATCCAATACCATGGTAATATTAATAAAGTTGGTGAAAATCAATCGGTTTGAGACACGCATCCGCATCCGTAAAATGGCTAGCGAAGTTGGGTCCGCCTAAAAAAATATATATATAACTATTGGCGAATATAGGTCATCCATTTTGGGTTGCTTTGAAATAATAGGTGAATGTTAAAAAAATATTATGCCCAAAAATTATATGCCATTGGCGATGATCCCGACCATTGGACCTAGTTTTCATAAACCAATTGGCGATGAGCCCAGGCATTGGACCCAACTTTCATAAATGTGGGGTGATATGATCATTCCCAGGTGGCCAATATATTTGCCAAATCATGGGTTGACAGCAAGCGACATTCGCCAATTGGTGAATAATCGCCACTAAAGTTTTCACTGACTGCGAGTGGAACGTAAGACTCTTACATGTTTAGTGACACATGTCATGATTCCGAAATGGGTTTCAAAAGATGGGGTTTCTTTTTCCCTTTCATCCCGAAATATAACTTCGGTCGTTGATCTACAATAATCCAACGGTCATAATGGTGTTGTGTGCATGTGATACTAGTGGCCCCAGGCCCCCGTGGGTCCCATTAACTCACCTAGTCACCACTCACCTGACAGCTGACACATGTCATGATTCGGGAATGGGTTTCATAAGATAGGGTTTCTTTTCCCTTTCATTCCGAAGTCCATTATATATCATCAATTTGTGCTCATCCAATGGTAGTTATTTGCAATGGACATTGTTAAATGTTATAATGTTATTTTTTCCTTTATAAATATTAATTAATAATGGATAATAAGTTAATAAAATTTAAAGCTATTTAATTGAATAGTAACAATTTTAGCCAATCAAATTCAAAATGCACTATTTTTTTAATAATATTAAATTCTAATAAATTTCAGAGGCCAGAGTTAAGGACCAAGGTTAGTGTTTAGAGATAACAAGATTTATGTGGTCACTGAGTCGCTGACTCGCTAGGTCTCCCAAACATGAGTTAAAGTAATATTTTTTATTGATTAAATAATATACTTAATGTTAAAATGATATTTTTTATTGATTATAACTTTAACATTGATAATTATAATCACATATAATTATCATACCTTAAAATTAGAACACAATAAATTCTTTCTCTAACCTTATTAATTCATTTGTCTGTCAAATTGATTATATAGTATTCTTAAAGTTAAAATGATATTTTTTATTGATTTAGATTATAACTTTAACATTGGTAATTATAATCATAGATTCACCTATAATTCTCATACATTATAATTAGAATACCATAAATTCTTTCTCTAACCATATTAATTCATTTGTCCTTCAAAATTCTATAAATCTTTCATATTAAATGTATGAGTGTGTGAATGTTTACAGGTAACATTACCCATTCTTAATGTCAGTACTTAGTGATAACTGATAAGACATTTCTTTTATTAATACACAGATAAATCATAAAGCAACTAATTAAAATATTGCAATCACGATGACAAAGTAGTCTAAGAACCATTTTTTGTACAAATTGAAATGAGCTAAAGCTTGCAAATTTTTTTATTGAATAAATAGTATACTTAATGTTAAAATGATATTTTTTATTGATTATAACTTTAACATTGATAATTATAATCACATATAATTATCATACCTTATAATTAAAAAACAATAAATTCTTTCTCTAACCTTATTAATTCATCTCTCTGTCAAATTGATTATATAGTATTCTTAAAGTTAAAATGATATTTTTTATTGATTTAGATTATAACTTTAATGTTGATAATTATAATCATAGATTCACATATAATTCTCATAAATTATAATTAGAATACCATAAATTCTTTCTTTAACCTTATTAATTCATTTTTCCTTCAAAATTCTATAAATCTAACCTTGTTAATTCATTTTCCCTTCAAAATTCTATAAATCTTTCATATTAAATGTACGAGTTTGTGAATTTTGATAGGTAACATTACCCAAACTTAATGCTACTACTCAGTGATAACTGATAAGACATTTCTTTTATTGAATATAACTGTCTACATTGTACAATTGTGATACATCATACATATCTAATACGCAGATAAATCATAAAGCAACTAATTAAAATATTGCAATCATAGTGACAGAGAAGTCTAAGAACCATTTTTTGTATAGATTGAAATGAGCAAAATTTTCATTATTTTCTTTTCATAAAATTATAATTAAATAGAGATTGTCCAGTTCCACTTCCAGAACAAAGAGGAACCTACTATAAACAAAAAAACCACTAGTAGACTAGTAGTCCAGTGTCTACTTCTAGTACAATAGTAAATACTAAAAAAAGAAACATACCATAAACAAGAAAAAACCATAAACTTTTTATCAAAAAAACTAGTAGTAGTCCTCTACTAATTTTGGCCTTTGGCTCCATCTAAGTAGAATTCATGAGAGATGATTATCTGCACAAATTTATCCACCCACATGAATTCCCCCACCTCAGCCTCCTCTTCGTCAAGGGCGAACCTCTTTCAGAGGAAATCCCTAGCAAGCAGGGCCCATTTCCTATGGCGCTTATACTGCCCAACATTGAGGCCCAAAAGAAAAGGTTGCATGGCCACATTCTGGCCTAGGAGGAGAAGCTTGGGTATTTCACTTGCCCAAGGGATCCCCACCCCTATTTTTGTGAACATGAAAACACTAATGTTGTCCCCTAGGTACTCTTCTTTAAAAACCCTCCTCAGTAGCATTAACATCTCCACCTTCTCTCCTCCGAGGTCAAGAGGAGATGCCAAAAAATGGGATGTAATGTTCATGTTGACCCGGTGCCTATCTTCATTGTTCTAAAACTCTTAGCCCAACACCATTTTTCCAACCTCTATAATGAAAGGCCCACCCTCCTTACAAATAGATTCTAAGGCTTCATCTGTAAAGGAACCCAGAAAGGCCTGTTGCCCTAATTTTCCTTCCATTCAAATTTGGCCCTAATTTTTATGATAGACCTTCATCTCCTCAGTCCTGTGAGAAGCTCCAAAAAATTTCATAGCTTTATCTACTTCCCTTTGGTCTCTACAACTATTTCTAGATCCTTGGCTAGGTGAAAAGTCCTTAAAAAATTCATAAAACTAGCCATTACCCAAAAATCCCTAAGGCCCTATTCTAATTTATAGTTTACTTTATCGGCCACTTAAGTCCCTTTATTTTGCATGTGCATTTTAAAATCCTTCAGTCGCCAAATCTCCAATTCTCGGTCGTCAACCCCTTAACACTTAGCGATTTGGCGAGTGGTTACCGTTTTGGTTGGCGGTCTCAGTTTAGCGGCCAAATCAAGATTCTAGATCTGATGGTTGTCACATGATCTCATGGCCTCGAAAGATTCCATGAGATCTTGTGATGATCATCGATCTTCCTGCTTGTAGAGTTCATTTGTTAGTGGTTTGGCCACATTGTCTGAGTTGTACACCTTTGATTGGTCAAAGACTTGTGATTTGATGCCATGTCAGTGCGAGCCCAGTAGTTGTCATTCAACGATGATCTAATGGCTGGCACATGATCTAAAGAAGCTTTTTTGACACATGAGATCATGCACTACCATTGATCTTACTTTATCTCTAGGCTCTGTCAGGTGGGTCCCTCGATTTATGACATGCTTGTTCTTTATTCGTCGGTCAGATGACAGCTGGGCTCTATTGGTAGGACCATGTCAGAGTATCTATAGGGATGTCAGTAGACTAAAGATCTATGGTTGTCACTTGATTGAAAGGGATCTTCCAAGCCCTTGTGATCTTGTGACAACCGTCTGATGTGATCTTAGTCTATCGTGGGTCCTGTTGTCAGAAGGGTCTGCAATGTGTCTTGTTTGGTAGCTTGTGATTGGCTGGTTGGTATGTTATGTGGTGGTTATCAGTAGATCCATGGGGTCAATAATTTCTAAAGAGCTTAACATCTGGTTTGATTTGGCAGTTGTTGTTATATCGGGAATCCAAGATGCTCAACTTTTAGCATCACGATATAGCGACAACCGTCTGATGCTCTTTTTGTAGGTCGTGGGTCCAAGTCTTTCAATGTGCTGATTTTCTTACATTTCATTGGTTGCTAACTTCCAGGTGGTAGTTGACCTATTAGAGGGGGAAGTTTAGGTTTTTTTTCAAGTGCATCGTAGTCATTCATCTGCCAGGAGGGGTTTCTCATCGACAATGATGTTTTAAGTTTGCCGCTATCCATTATATTTCAAAAATTCAAATGATTTCAGTTGGTTTTGCTAGGGTTTTGCATTCTTTTGGCCATGCACGACATCAAGTAGCTCAGGAATTTAATTCTGAGGACATTTTTGTGTGGGGAAGTTGATGGAGATGACTATTGGCCGGTGTTGCAGGGTACTATGCTATGTTTCACGTTAGGAGATGCTATAAAGAGTTGGCACCACCTTTTGAATAGTACTCGTTACCCAGGGAATTATGATCAGATTGTGCACCTTCATGGCTTAGTGGAGTTGCAGGTGTGTGGATGAGTCAAGGTTGTTGTGTCTGCAGGAGGGCTTAGTATAGGATCAACATGTAAATAAAGATATGATTTGACCACTGATGTTCTCAAAGATTTTGATGATGGTAATCAATGTACCTAGGGTTTGATATTGTATTTCTATACCTATGTAACCCTCGTTAGGTTAATTTTGACTCCTGCCTACACGTAGTTGAGTTGTATATAGTTATTTTTGGAGCCTTAGTGCTCAGAGAGTTCACATTTTGTAAAGGAGAGAGTCCACTTTGAAAGAAAGTCATCCTTTCTTAGAAGGAAATCCATGGTATCTTCTCTACCCTCTGGTCTTCTACTCTTTGTAATCTCCCATTGATTATTCAAACATTGCAGAGGTATTTTGTGACAATTCTTCATGTCCCTATGCTTCCTTGTCTGAATCATCTCTTAATGAATTGAAGTCTATGCATATTTTCAATGACAACTTAGGGTTCCTGATTCCTCTTATTTTTTGTAATGGTGTGTCTTATTATGTATGATTTGATTTAGATTTTTTTGTGGGTATACTTTAGCCCTGGTAGTCTTGTCTCAATCCTACACTGAGTTGCAAAAGTGAATGTCTGCTTGTAGGTCATAGGTTGTGTCTTATGTTCAGGCCCTCCTATGAAACACTTATGCAAGCCTATTCAGTAAGTTGTGACCTACTAGACCTAAGCCTTTCATTGATTCTATCCCTCTATTCTACAATTCATACCCCTAATTTTGGTGTATCACCTAGTAGGTAGTTTTCTTTCAAGTCATTTTCCTTTCCAAGCATTCCTTCTATCTGTTTGCCTCAAAAGTTTACTTTCATGTCTAGTAGGAAATTAAGGTGATTATCCATGAGGAACCAGCCTAGAACTTGGAGGTCTCATCTCAGTTAGCATAGGTCCCACAACCTGGAGATGATTTCCATGTTATACTAGGTTATCAAGACTATGAGAGCTTGAGACAAGGGTGCAAACTTAGTGTATAACTTTCTGGCACGCCCGGTGGACTACTAAAAACAAAATTCTTGTTGAAGATTATGTTATCTCCGATATACAGATTGCATAACACAAAATTTTAGAAATCATCCTATCAAGTATATCTAGTGAGTCCACTAATTTCAAGATCCAAGCCAACCTTTTTTAAGATTTATGATAAAGATTGAGACTAGGAGCTCAAAGCCCACTAAATTTTTAGAGTTGCCCTCAAAAACAAGTTACAAAGGCAAGACAACTCAAAGAACATCTCCTGCAAGGAGAGTTCAATCACACCACTAGATACCTCAGAAAGGAGACCTTTTCCCTTTCATTCAAAGAAGAGGCAAATCTCTAACTAGATATCTAGAAGAAGATTCAAACCCAGCAGCAAATATAACTCACATAGTTGTTAATCTTCAGATTCCAACTCCTAGAATGGCTAGATAGTTTTCCTTTGCACCTTTCAACCAAGGGATTCCATTGGCCTTTTCTCAACATCATGATGTGCTCTTGGTGGCACTTAAGAGTGTACCTAATTTCACAGGCGAAGGGCAGACAACTACTTTTCAACACATTAGAGATGTGACCACCATCTGCAACATACATAGCATAACCCAAGAGGATGTGGCCACAAATTATTAGCATCCTCTCTAAAAGCTAAGGCTCTTGAATGGTTTAGAACTTTAACTATTGCTCCATTATTTCATGGGATGAGTTAGGAGATGTGTTAAGTAAGCATTTTGAGGATAAATCAGATAACTTGTCTCTGGTAGAGTAGTTGACAACCATTAAGAGAGACCCTCAAGAACAAATGATAGATTACAATAGTAGATTCCTCAAAACATGGAATAGAATTTCAATATCAGTAAGGCCATCAGCTGACCATGCTTTCCTATATTACTTGAAAAGTCTAAATGGTCAAATTTCTATCATGATCCAATCTATGGGTGGTACTTCTTTACCCCAAGCCTTTGACATAGTTGTCAGGGCTAAGAACTGTTTAATCCAAGTAGACATGATTTCTAGAAGGCCACCAATGCCCATCTTCCCTAGCCATCAACCCACTGCACCTTCCCAAGTACCCCATTTACCCCTATTCCCACCATATTAGCACCTCAAGCTAGTACCAGTGGTCAAGAGATAACAACTAGTTTTTCTCAAGAGTTGCAAGAGATAAAGAATAACCAACAAAGCAGTCAGCAAGAAATGACAAACTTGTTGCAGACCTTAACTAAAGAGGTCACAAATTTGAAGAAACAAGGTCAAGGAATCAGACACCCTTCCAGCACAAGGCTAGGGTCCTAATCAGCAATATCAAAATCAAGGACAACCTTATCAACAAAATAGGCCACCATACCAAGGAGGGTATCAAGGACAAGGAAAAGTTTAATCAGAGACCATTCTAACCATATAACCCTACACCTCTAAATTTTTCAAATCCAATGAGGGATATTGTTCCTAGTCAAAATAATGTGGCTATGGGTGAATGGTGTTTTTCTTGTAATCAGCCTCATAATTAGGCTACATGTTCAAATGGATGGATGAACCAAGCACTAATGGTTCAAAATGCCTCACAAGCTCAATCAAAGTTTTCATCCAGTATATCAATTCCCCAACAAGAGTCACAAGAAAAAGAGACCGCTCTCTTCAATTGGGAGCAACCAGACTTCAATGGAGTCAATGATGAAGTTTCTTTTGTTGCCTATACAAGAGTAAAAATAAGAGCTCAAGACATGGAAAGAGAAAATTTGAATGCCAAAGCCACTACATCTGTAGAGCTAGTATAGTAAGCCACTCCCATCCACACCTAAGGAGGCTCCTACCATTACAAGTAAAGGAGAGCAGACTCTCAAAGAGGTGGAGCCCATCATAGTGAAAGCACAACAAATAGTACACTCTGACACATTTCAATATTGTAGACAACATGAAGAAGTTGAATGTTGCCATGTCCATGTGGGACTCTTTGGCTCTTCCAGGACAAACCTAAAATTTTGAAGAAAGCCATGACTGAAGTGGCAACTCCTCAACCTACAAAAGGAGCTACAATGCTAGTGTTGGTTAACACTAATCAAGAAAAGGAGGCTCCAAGTAGCAACTCCAAGGCCAATACCATGCTAGGTAGGAATTCAAAGCCACCTCCCTTTTATGTATCTCCAATTATTGGAAAATCTTTAGTGCATAATTGTATGGTAAATAGTGGAGCTACTAGCACTGTAATGCCTAAGAAGGTGGCTAACCAATTAGGACTAAAATATGAGCCCTTCCAAAAAGGGTCACACAACTCTGATGGGTCCTCAGTCAATACTATAGGTGTGGCCAAGGATACCAGTCTAATCCTACATGTTAGTCCTAATTTTTCCATCCTCCTTGATATATATATATATATATACTATATATATATATATTATATATATACATATATATATATATACATATATATATATATATATGTATATATATATATATATGTATATATATATATATATGTATATATATATATATATATGTATATATATATATATATATGTAAATATATATATATATGTATATGTATATATATATATCTATATGTATATGTATATATATATATGTATATGTATATATATATATATATATATGTATATATATATATATGTATATATATATATATATGTATATATATATATATATATATATATGTATATATATATATGTATATATATATATATGTATATATATATATATATATATATATATATATATATATATATATATATATATATATATTATATATATATATCCTTGCATTATTTTCTATATGTCTTTCAAGGGAGTATATAGCCAAGATAAGAGGCTATCTATCTTCTGACTGGTCTCACATGCTATTTCATACAAGATATGGGACCAAGGTCACCATTAAGTTAGAACCATTGGCAACACACTAGATAGAGCCATATGTATCCAATGCCATCAATGTAAACTACCCTATATTTTATAACAGTGACTTGCAAACCATTAGTGAAGCAAACACAAAGATAGAAAGTATCCTTGATATTTTTCTAGTTGAAAGAGCTTCAGAGGCACAAGAAAACCTTGTTTGGGATTTTGGTTTGGGAATTTATTTGATATAAGAAAATGGATCCATAGAGCCAAGCCTTCTCAAAGAAGACATTGATTCAGAGGATCAAAATAATCAGCTTTTGGAACTATTTTTTGATGGAGCTAGAAGCAGACATGGGTCTAGTGGTGGTGCTATGTTAGTGTCCCTAAAAGGAGAAAGGTATTATACTACCTTTAGATTTAGTTTCTCCTGCACTAGCAATACTGTAGAATATGAAAGTCTAGTCAATGGACTAGAGTGGGCTAGGAAAAGAGGACTTAATGCCCTAAAAGTTTATGGTGATAGTGAGTTAGTCGTTAGCCAACTGAGAACGATAAGTGCAACAAAAAAAGATGCCATGAAATCATACAAGCATAGAGTTTGGGATGCAATTGAAGACTTTTGTGCTTTCAATATTGTTGCTATCCCTAGTAAGCTAAATCAAAATGCAAATAGGTTAGTTGTTGTTGGATCTTAGTATGATATTCCAAATAGAATTTCAAAAGAGGTAGACCAACAGCATATCAAAGTGATTGTCAGACCCTCTATTCCTGATAATGATGTCAATTGGCAACTGTTTGACAATGATGAACAAATTCTTCAATTCTTGTTTGAAGAAGATGTTTTTCTAGAGTACAATCAAGATAGGCTATCACAAAACTATGGTGAAAAGGTAATACAACTTAAGTCTAATAAGATGCCTAGAGGCCTTATTACCTTAGAGACTATCTTCAACAAGGATGATGAGGTTAAGAAGAACAAAGCTGGCCTAGTAGTTCAACAAGAACATTGTGTTGAATTAGAGTTGGAACCAGGTAAGAGCTTACAATTTGGGAAAGTAAACACTGAATTGGAAAAGAAAGCTTACACTCAGTTATTCAAAGAATTCAGTGACATTTTTACATGGTAATATGAAGACCTTAAGGGTTTTGATCCTACTCTTACTCAGCACACTATTGAATTAGAGCCTAATTCCAAACTAGTGAGGCAAAAACAAAGGCCTGTTAATCCCAAGCTTGAGCCACTTATGTAGAAAGAAGTGCTCAAATTGATAGAGAGTGGTATCATCTACCCCATTAAGCATACTAGTTGGGTTTCCAACCTTGTTCCTGTTAGGAATAAGAATGGGGAGCTAAGGTTATGTGTTGACTTCAAGGATCTTAATAGGGCTTCTTTAAAAGACCACCATCCACTACCCTCCATGGAACAAATCTTACAATGTGTCTCTGGGTGTGAGAGATTTTCATTATTAGATGGCTATTCAGGATACAATCAGATCCTAGTTAGTGAAGAGGATCAATATAAGACTGCATTTAAAACCAAGTGGGGGACCATGGCTTATCAAAAGATGCCCTTTGGTTTGTCAAATGCAGGTGCTACATTTCAAAAGGAAATGGATATGGCCTTTAAAAGCCTCATGTACAAGTTTGTGCTCATCTACTTGGATGACATAACTATCTATTCTAAACATGCAATAGACCATATCAAACATTTGAGGAATATTTTTTAAGATGTAGAGAATTTAGGATATCTCTTAAGCCCAAGAAGTGTGTGTTTGCAGTTCATGAAGGAAAATTGTTGGGATATGTAGTATCCAAAGAAGGAATTATAGTGGATCCTAAGAGCATTGTAGCTATCCTAGAGATAGCCCTACCACATCACAAGAAAAGCCTTCAATCTTTCATAGGAAGGATAAATTTTGTTAGGAGGTTCTTGCCTAATATTGCAGATTTACTCAAGCCCTTGACAACCATGTTAAAGAAGAATTCAGCTTTCAGTTGGACCAAAGAAGGAAAAGTCAATTTCCAAGCTATCAAGGAAGCCTTGACAGAAGCTCCTACCCTCTTAAACCCAAATTTTAGTAAAGATTTTATCCTTTATGCTTATGGAGGTCATGATGCTATATCTGCAATGTTGACTCAAGAAAATTAAAATGGATTAGAGCAGCTTGTTGGTTATGGATTATTCCCTTTGATCTTCAACTTGCAGATTTACACTTTGATGGATAATTTAAATAAAACTTTGACTCTATCACCGCTCCAAAGTCCACAAGGAAGAGGGCCAACTGACAAGGATCAAAAGATCCTTCTACACTTTGAGCTTAAGTGCTCAGGTGGGTGTACCCTTGACTCACTTCTCTAAAGGAGTCTACAACAATATTCCACTATATCTCATGTAAGATTGTTAAAGATTTATCAAATGATATTTGTGTTTGTGTGGTTGTTAACCATGACTTCAAAAGAAAGGACCAGTGCCTTATCCCAAGGCTAAGAATCACCCAGCCATATACTTCAACTAAATACCTTAAGTCAAACACAATGGAAACTAGGGTAAGTGCTTTGCCTATTACCCCTTTCCCTCAATCATAAGGACATCAAATTCTATACCTGGTTGCAAACTCATTAAATTCACCTAGAAGGCTTTAATCCTAACTTTGTTAGGAACTCAAAGATAAATTCAAAATACTCTTTGTTTACCATACATTAACACACTTTGTGACATTAACATATATGAGCTAAGAGACAAGCAAGAAGACATACACAAGATACAAGATCGAGATTCAAGAATGTTTTTATTAAAACAATGAGGATCAACATACAATTGGCATGACACCAAGATGAGAAAAAGGCACCAAATCAGACCTCTATCAGTATATTACAGTAAAAAATTAGGGACCAAAAGAACAAGATTTTGGAGCCCTTGCAAAATCCAAAATTCTTCAACTTATACCACTAGCTGCCTTGGGATCCTCAAGATCGGATGCAACAAGCTTTAGACAGCTAGGGTTAGGGTCTCAACCACCCAACTTGCTGGAAACAGTCTAAAAAGTTATTGCAGACTTTGAAATTTGAATAACTTTTTAGATTTTATGATTCAGCAAGTGCAAATTTGACCAGAGCTTGGTGACAACACAAGGAACACAGGGCAGGGCACAAACCATGAAACATTTGCAGGGAGGAGGCCATTTTGAAATGATTTTGCTATGATAGAAAAATGGCCTAACAGTGGCTCTAGTTGGGGATGCATGTCTCTTGTAGGCATGACAAGGACTTAGAATCACTGGTTAAAGCAGACCATCCCACAGGACAAAATACAGACAACAAGGAACAAGTATGGGAGGACCAAGCAATAGGACCAAAAATTGATAGACCAGGGCAAAATAGGGTAGGGGAAAGCAACTTATATACAGAGATTTACAAGATGTACAACCCTAACTACTGTTCATGGAAAACAGAGTACTCCAAATGAAGTACTGCTTCAAGAATTGTCCATGAATTGGTAACTCTTGAATATCACCATTAAAATCATTGATGATGTAAGAATCTTGGCCCCATTTCTCATGAATCAGATATGGCCCTAACTATATGGGATCAAATTTACCATGCTTCCCCTTATCCTCCAATCTGGCATTCCAAACTAACACCAAATCACCAGGTTCAAACTTTATGTCAATAATCTTTTTATCATATAGATTCTTAACCTGCAACTGCAATTTGGCATTCCTTGCAACTAATTCTCTTCTAGTTTCATCCAACCTAATGAGGTCCTTAATTCTCAACTTCATCTCATCATCAATGTCATCATCATACAACTGCACAAACTTGTACATCTCCAACAAATTATTTTGAGGCATTCTAGCATGAATTCCATACACCAGGTCAAATGGTGCACAACCAATTGCCCTCTTCATAGTTACCCTATCAGCCCATAGAGCTAATGGAAGCTTTGAATTCCATGCCCTCTTATTCTTTTCAAGAATCCTCTTCAAGATCTTAATCAAGCTCTTATTAGTAGATTATGCCTGACCATTTCCTTGTGGATGATAAGGTGAGGAATTAGAAATCTGAATTCCAAAACCTTTGCAAAAGTCCTTATATTCAGTAGACCTGAAGCACATAGCATTATCACTCACTATCCTCTTAGGGCACCCAAACCTTGTAATAATATTATTCATCAGAAAGTCAATTACCACCCTGCTAGTTGCATTCCTTATAGGTATAGCTTCTACCCACTTTGTAAAGTAATCAGTGGCAACTAAGATCCATGAATGTCCTCCACTTGACTTGTTTGGTATCTCCCCAATGATATCAATTCCCCATTGTTGGAAAGGAGCCTAAACTTCTACTAGTTTTAATGGTACATTACCTGAAAACTTAAGCTTACCAGAGAACCTTTGACAAGCATCACATCTCCTTACCAACTATTCTGCATCCCTGAAGATTGTGGGCCACCAAAATCCTACTCTCAAGATCTTATGAGCAGTTGTTTTACCCATGTAATGTCCACCACAAACTCCCTCATGCATCTCCTTCAACAACACATTAGCTTGATCCTCATCTACACATTTCAATAGTATGCAGTCCAGATTTTTTCTATACAACTTACATTTCACAATTACATACTTAATGGCCTATAACTTCAATGTCCTTTTTTGATTATCATTCATACTATCTGGACACCTCATGTTTCTCAAATAGTAAATAATGTCCTGATACCAAATACAATCATCCATATCACATGTATAATCAATTTTAGAATGATTTACCTAGTTTGCATCTAGATTGGATTGGGCCATCAGCTTTGCCAATCCCTCTCCTCTAACCAATTTAGTGATCTGGATCTCAACATTGAATTCCTGGATCCTATTGATCCATCTACATCTTCTTCCAGACACCTCTTGCCATGAGAAAATGTCCTTCATAGCTGCACTTGGCACAAAAGAAATCACAACTTCTCCCATAAAGTAACATCTAAAAGCCTTGATTGCCTTCACAAGTGCATAAGCCTATTTTTCATTTATATCATACTTTAATTCTACAACCTACAAAGATTTACTGAAAAATGCAATAGGCTACTCAAAACCATCCTTATTCTTTTGTAACAAAACTGTAGCAATAGTGTGAAAGGATGCAAAAGAAAATATATGCATTGGGACATTATAATTAGGTGCCTTTAGCACTGGTGCATCTTTGATAGCCTACTTGATATTCTTGAAAGCCTCATCAGGCTCACCCTCCCAATTGATTACAGATCCCTTCTTCAACATCTTGGAAATAGGTCTAGTAACCTCTGCAAAGTTTTTCACAAACCTCCTTAGAAAATTGACCTAACCAAAGAAGGACTGAATCCCTTTAACATTCTTTGGTCTCTAAATTTTATCAATTGCTGCTACCCTCTCAGGGTCAATTCTCACTCCTTGCTTCCCAACCAAGTGGCCAAGCAACTTACCTTCTGTGACACCAAAAGCACATTTCCTTGGTTTTAATGAAATGCCAAATTCCAAGGCCCTCATAAATATTTTTTTTCTAAATGAGCACAATGGTCCTCTTCCTTCTTGGAATAGGTAGTTAAATCATCCTGATACACAACAAGGAAATCATTAATGAAATCTGAAAAGGAAACATCCATTGCCCTCTTAAAAGTAGCACTAGGATTTGTGAGACCAAAAGGCATTCTCACATAAACATATGCTCCCCAAGGTGTTGTAAAGGTTGTCTTGAATTGTTCTGATTCCTTAACAATGACCTAATTGTAGCTAGAGAAACCATCCATCATTGACATCAATTCTGACCCGGTTACTCTTTGCAACATAGCTTCCATATTGGGCAAACAATAATTATCTTTCAATGAGTTGATGTTCAAATTTTTGAAGTCCACACAAAGCCTGATGTCACCATTCTTTTTTCTTATAGGAACAAGATTTGACACCCAAGAAGAATGCCTTATAGGCTTGATAATGCTAGCATCTCTCAACTTCATTAATTCTTCTTGCATCTTGGGTGCCAAAGTAGGATTAATAGGCCTTTTCTTTTGCCGGAAAGGTTTAGCATCTTCTCTCAATGGAATAACATGCTGAAATAAATCCTCTCTATAAACCTTTAGGTCATCATATGACCATGCAAAAACATGCCTAAATTTCCTCAATAATTCAATCAAAGGTCTCCTCACCTTTTGAGATATATCTCTTCCAATGTACACTTTCTTAGGTGCCTCATGTGATCCAAGATTTATCTCCTCAAGATCAGCACGATCTTCTCCTTTGATATTCTTTTGAACTCTATCTTGGTTGTCAAAGATAGTCTCCAAAAAAACAAGCCCCTTGGGAACCTTGTTAGTTCTAAGCTGAATGACCTCATTGCCTAAGACAACCTCCCTTCCTTCTATTGACTCAACCAATGCTGAACAATCAAGTTCCTGACCATGATACTGATAAACTTCAAAATATCATTATCATCATCAAAAACTTGCCAATTCTCAATATTGTCTAGTATACTAGGCCTAGCTTGAATTTCAACTTTAGAGATACTAGAGAATGTGATATCATTAGGATTGATTGCAATATTGGCTAACACATCAGCCATCTTGTTGTTACTCCTATGCTTCCACTCAATATTGAAGGCATCAAAATGTTCAATCAAATCCCACACTACATTCCTATATTGTTTCAACCTTCTATTCTTGGAAGCATACACTGACCTAACTTGGGACACCACTAACTTAGAATCACCAATAACACTTATGCATTTTATACCATGCCTTTGTGGCAACCTCAGTCCTAACAACAAGGCCTCATATTCTACTATATTTTTGGTACAAAAGAAATTCAATGTGAAAGAGAACTTGTAGGTGTTTCCATCAAGAGAAATAAGAAAAATACCTGCTCTTGCACCATCTTTTCAGTTTGCACCATCAAAGTACATGACCCACAAATCACCCTTCATAGAGTCAGTACCTACCTCAACAGAGATAGGTGACAAAATATGTTCATTTTCAAATACAGGGATCTTTTCCCTAAAAGCATTTACATCAATATCCACAAAACATGTCATTTCATTATCTATGTTTCTCTCAATCATGTGGCATACTCTTGGCTCTCGTTCAATCTTGACGAACTGATCATCAATCTTGAAAGTTGCATAGGACAAATCACACTGTAAACTTCCACCCATGGTAGGACTCCACCTTCTAGATAGCAACATCCCATAATATGGAGAGATATCCACCACCAAAACACTCATTGTTAGCTTTTTCTCTAGATATGCTGCCAACCTATATGGCATTCCATTGATAGTCCCAATAACTGGTACCTCCCACTGATCCATTGCACAACACCTGCCCTACACTGTATCAACTTTAAGGCCCAACCTCTCCATGATTTTGAAAGGCATGACAGTGTTAGAGTCACCACTATCAATCATACAATTTCTTAACTTCATCCCATTCACAAGAACACTTAGGAAGAATGGGTCAATATTTTCAAGGCTGGCATTGACAAAACTGTCAAAAAATATTGGAGGAATTTGAGACACAATTCCTTGAGCAGCAACATGCTTCAAAGCTTTATCCTGAGATCCATTGCATGAAGTATCATTTTTGTGAATATTACCAACCCATGCAATAGCTTTATCTTTATGTTCAGGGATCCTCAACAATTCTGACAATGGAACCTTAACTGTAATTTGTGACAATACAGATAACATGTCAATAGGGGCAGAAGCAGGAATCTCAATCTGAACTACCTTAACATCCTTTTGCTTGTCTGACACATTAGGTGTACTAACCACCTTCACTTTTTCAACCTTATCCATTATGTTAACTGGCTTCTCAATCTCACTAGAGACCTTTTCAATTCCAACTCCCTTAGGCTCATAATGTTTACCTTGTACATTCTTTAATTTCACCATGTGATCAACTTTTGATTTGTTCTCATTAGGTTCTCCGAAGTTGGTACTCTTTATAAACATTCCTGCAGCTTTCTCATTTGTATTCCTTACCACCATGCCTCTAGTTTGCACCTAGGCAATCATTTCTGCAGTAATCCTCTCCATCTCTTCTCTAGAAGGTCTTCTCAAATTTACTAGCTTGGGAGAAGAGTTCATGTTACATGTTTTCTGATCAATGCATTCACCATCAGAAAAAACCTCTTGATGAAAAAGGGCCTAATTATGTCTCTTCACATTTACATCTACCTCTTCATCAAAATCAGAATCATCTTCATATCCTAGATATGAAGAATCCATGTTGCAACCAACATCATCTTGTTCTTCTTCTTGTTCTATCTCCTCATTGCTACAATCTTGATTTGCAGCCATAGATTGTGCAACCACACAATGCTCTACAGAATGAGGGGACTGGCATGCAACACACCAAGGTACATTCTCCATGAAATTTATTGAAGCTTTATGTAGAGGGTCAAGGACACCTCTGTCATTTTTTCCTCTTGCAATAGGGATAATAGGCTTGCCATCCTTCCATTGGGTGTTGTAGGGGAAATTCTGCAGTCTATTCTGCTTACTAAAATTGTTGTTGAATTGAGGCCTTTCATTGCTGGGAGCACTAATGTTCTTATTTTTAGGTGCCTTCAAATCCTTCAATGCATTAAGAACCTTATCCAATTTGTCTTCTTCCTACCTCCTAGATCCAACATTCTTATCATTTTCTTTCTTATATTTCTTGTCCCCAAACAACTTTGGGTCATCTCTCTTTCCACCCAACTTTCCTGATATTTTCATGTTGTTCTCAATATTGACAGCAATCCTAAAAGCATCCCTAAGAGTTCTTGGTTCTTTATCCCTCAATAAATATCCCATCTTCCCATCAAATGAATTGAAGTATGTAGTTAGATAGACATTGTCATCTAGCCACATAACTTGAAACAACTTATGCATACCCTTCTAAAATCTCATGTTGAATTCAGTTGTAGACTCATTCTAATTTTTCCTTATGGTATTGAATTCATTCAACATGAAGCTAGCATTAGGCCTATCACCATACTACTCTTTGAAACATTTCTCAAAAGAGTCCCAAGTATCAATACACTTATCAGGAAGCCTCTTAAACCAATCTCTAGCATCCTCCATTAGAGATTGAACAAATAGTTTCATGACAACATCCTCATGCTCTACCTCATAATCATTAAGCATATCAACAAATAACCTAAGATGCTCTTCACAACTAATAGCATTATTACCAGCAAACTTAGGTACCTTATCTCTAATATCATTTGGAAAAGCATTTGGATAGCCAGGAATTCCATCAAAACTTATTTTCCTATAACCTTCTAATTGCATAGGTCTTCTTTGAAAGCTCGAACTAGTGTTAACCCTAGGATCAATGTTAGCATCTACATTTATCTATGCATTTGACTGCTACCTAGGATCTACACCTATCCTTGCAGATGAAGAAGGAAAAGAACTAGTAGCATTACTAAATGGAATAGCAGTAGTCATAGATGGCATACCTAGTTCAATAGCAGATGGGCCAAGAGAATTAGCTGAAGAAGCCCACAAAAATTGGATCTTTCTTTTCTTTTCTACAATGGAAGCATCAACCTTAGCTCTCTCTAGTTCTCTTGCAAGGTCCTCATCTTCTTTTCTCCTTCTCTCCATTTCAGTGTCCTTATTTGAATCAGGTGGTGGGATCCTTGATATTGTCACTAGTTTGCTTGCTTGGTCACCCACCATCTTCTACTTTCCTTTCTCATTTATGATAACATCAGGTCTAGTAATCCTGTGCCCATCTTTATATTTAGGCAAAGGGACATAACTTTTCACTTGTCTAACCACAGGGCCCTCGTTATCAAATTCATGATCCTGAAGCAAGCACTCTTGCTCACTCCTCAAGGCATCAGGATGACCAAAAACATCATGCTACAACATTTTAGGAGGAGATGCAAGCATTTTGTTTCTTTCCTTCATTTCATTTATTTTTCTCAGAAGAGACTACCTCTCTATCAAAGCATTTACCTTTTTAGCCTCTCTCTCCTCCTGTAATCTTTTATATATGGCATCCTGCTCTGCCAACTACAACCTTAGTGCACTCAAGTCATCAGGATCAACCATAATGTCATCAGAACCAGATAACACATCCATATCAGAAAGATTTTGATATGGGAAATGGACTTGCCTATGTCTCATGGGTTCTCTTCTGAAATGATCTTCATCAAGATCCAAGTCAAATTCTAAACCCACATCTCTATTTTCTTCATTTTGACCTATAGGTAATGGACCTTTGTCCTGAAATGCAGCCTCAGGGGTATCATAGAATCTCTATTCAGAGTGACCACCTTCTAATCTAGATACTTTGTTTTGTGAACCATCCTCACTTGAGGACACATGTGGTACTCTGGCTCTTGCATTTCTTTGTTCCTTCATGGGAGCACTACTAGACTCACCATTCCTTCTTATCCAACTCTTGTTTCCCTATCTAGGTAATTGCTCCAGAGTGACCCCCAGATTCTTCTTGACAAATGACCTAGTATTTCTTCTTTTTTTCATGCTTCTTCAATATGTTGCACTGGTTCAAACCTTTGAGTCGCCACCCACCTAGATGGGAAATCTTCAAAACAATAGAAAAACAAGAACACACTTGTACCTTTCTCTTTAGATTCTCCCCAGTAGAATCACTGACTCTTAACAAATGCATATCTTTATAGTTGTCCCCAACAGAGTTGCCATTTTGTTGGTTGTGGATTATTCCCTTTGATCTTCAACTTGCAGATTTACACTTTGATGGATAATTTAAATAAAACTTTGACTCTATCACCACTCCAAAGTCCACAAGGAAGAGGGCCAACTTGCAGATTTACACTTTGAACTTTAGTGCTCAGGCAGGTATACCCTTGACTCACTTCTCTAAAGGAGTCTAAAATAATATTCCACTATATCTCATATAAGATTGTTAAAAATTTATCAAATGATGTTTGTGTTTATGTGGTTGTTAACCATGACTTCAAAAGAAAGGACCAGTGACTTATCCTAGGGCTAAGAGTCACCCAACCGTATACTTCAACTAAATACCTTAAGTCAAACACAATGGAAACTAGGGTAAGTGCTTTGCCTATTACCCCTTTCCCTCAAGCATAAGGACATCAAATTCTATACCTAGCTGCAAACTCACTGAATTCACTTAGAAGGCTTTAATCCTAACTTTGTTAGGAACTCAAAGATAAATTCAAAATACTCTTTGTTTACCATACATTAACACACTTTGTGACATTAACATATATGAGCTCAGAGACAAGCAAGAAGACATACACAAGATACAAGATCGGGATTCGAGAATGTTTTCATTAACACAATCAAGATCAACATACAATTGGCATGACACCAAGATGAGAAAAAAGCACCAAATCAGACCTTTATCAGTATATTATAGTAAAAAACTAGGGACCAAAAGCACAAGATTTTGGAACCCTTGCAAAAATCCAAAATTTTGCAACTTATACCACTAGCTGCCTTGGGATCCTCAAGATCGGATGCAACAAGCTTCAAACAACTAGGGTTAGGGTCTCAACCACCCAACCTACTAGAAACAGTCTAAAAGGTTATTATAGGGGCAAGAAACACAGGAAACTAGAATTGATCCTAAATCATGAAAGTCTTCTCTGCAGGTACAGGGGATCATAAAACTGGGCTCAAAAGGACACCCTGCAACATGCCTTGAGCTCACAACCACCATGGTACAAGCTTTGCAAATGATCAAACCACACCCTGGACCACACTGCAAATAACAAACCAATCATTTCTCACCAAACAGGGTCATTTCTGCAATGAAATCCATAAATTTGGTACTTTCTAGTCGCTGGAAGCTCTCAGAAAAATTTGAATTTGAGTACCAACGGCCACTTCTATGGTGCCTGTAGAGAAATGATGACCCACATTTAAATCATCATCACCTTTAAAACATAGCCATCAGATCAATTTCTTTCATGGGTTTATGATTTTTCTCTAAAGGTGGCCCCACCAGACTTAGCGAACTGGCGACAAAGGACCCTCGCCAATTCGCTAAACATTTCATCCCTTCGCTAAAAATTTCATGCCTTTGCTAAACACTTAGCGACTTCCTGACTACCATTTGCACAATCACCAAATAAACTAGCGAATTGCCTTTTCTTCTCACGAATGCGTGAACACATTAAATTTGTCGGCACCGTTAACTTCTTTATCCACTCTGCCGAACATTAGACTGCACTTGGGCCCACCAAATGCCACATGTCACCATTTCATTTACAGTTCACACCTGGTCATACTGACACAGGACCAACTTTCCTAAGGAATCAAAATGACCAGCTGGCATAAGATCTCATAGCTTTGATAAATCCCATGAGAACTTACACCGGCCATAGGATCCATCCTTGTCACAGACCCTTCTGACAATGGCCCCACTCCTGAGCACATCCATGTCAACCAATAGAATCATAGCAACCAAGCACCACATGGAAAATGGTCCCACTGAGCACAATAGGCAACCTGGCAAAATGGAATAAAATTCGACGGATGGCGCATGATCTCAAAGGCTTGGAATATTCCTTGAGATCATATGCTGACCGTTAGATTAAAAGCTTTCAACGTGGGCACCTCTAACATAAACCAAGTCATCACCACATGGACGAATGAAAACCTGCCAACTTAGATCACCGTGGCACATAAGAACTACCTAGCAAATTGGACCCACCGCACAAAATGCATACCTCCGCAACAAAAGCCAACGGGCCCACCTGACAAGCCTTAGACCCCACCTGCTACCGGGACCACACCCCTTTCTGCCAATGGGCCTCAAAGACATGTGGCAAGTGGTCACATGATCGCATAGCCAAAAACTAAGCTATGCGATCATGTGATAGCCAATCACAAGCTACCACATCATCACCTCTGGGACCATTTCCAAAGAAGCCTTACCCTTTCAGAGGATTGGACGGTTGTCAAAAAAGTGCATAGCCTTAAAAAATCCTTCACGCTTTAACGACAACCATTGATGCTCTAACATGTCAGGACCCTCTGCCCAATCTGGAAACTGGGTCCCACCAGACTTCGCACTTGTGCACTAAAGCAAAGTAAACCACCAAGCAGCTGAACAAAAATTGGGACTCGCACGGCTAGGTGGTAAGCGGTCGCATGATCACATGTCAAAAAATTCTGACATGCTGTCATGCAATAGCCAATCAGGAAGAGCTTGGACCCACCATCCACGTCAGACTTGCGCAGTAAGGAAATGCTGGCAAATAGGAAACAGTGCGAGGTTGAAAACACAATATTTTTGATGAAAGAGGATCGAAAACGCAAATTTTTTGACACGTCAATAGAGAAGCACACAAAGCTAGAAGAAAAAGGGTTGAAAACAATGTAGGTTATCGGTAAAAGATCGAAAACATTATGGATTTTTGAAAACACTATGGGTTTTCGACACTGTGGCAGATTTTGACAATTTCCTACAGACCTTGAAATTTGAATAACTTTTTGAATTTTATGATTCAGCAAGTGCAAATTGGACCAAAGCTTGGTGACAACACAAGGAACACAGGGTAGGGCACAAACCATGAAACATTTACAGGGAGGAGGCCATTTTCAAAGGATTTTGCTATGACAGAAAAATGGCCTAACACAACCTATTGCTTTCTTTAGCAAAGGTTTAGAGGAGTATGAACAAAGATAATCTTTTGTAGAAAAACATGTACTTGATGTGGTAAAGAGCCTTAAAAAGTTCAGATGTCTATTGACTCATAGCAAGGTACATTTGAAAGTTACTCATCCAATTGTCAAATAATTTTTGCTTTTCAAGGACCTGAATGAGAAAAGAGCTGGCTGGATCACCAAGGTGATGGAATATGACATAGATATTCAAACTACCAAGCTGGTTAGAGGAAGAGCTCTTTGTGAACATTTGGCAGAGGATGAAATTTCAAGGAAATCAGAGAAAATAGATGCATCTCTAGTGGTTCATTCTACAAAAGAACAAGCCAAGGCAACAAGTTGGTTGCCTCATATGATCAATTACTTGAAGATAGGACAATGTCTTGCAAGTTTGGATTTAGCAAAAAGGAGGTATTATAGATTGCAATATGTTCCTTTTGTGTTGATAGATGAATTTCTTTTTAGAAAGGATCACAATGGTGTTCTTTTAAGATGCATAGATTCAGAAAAGATAGCTGATGTCCTATTTGAGTTTCATGATGGACCTTCTAGAGGTCACTTTTCTCTGAGGACTACTGCTTTTAAAATCATGAGGGTCAGATACTATTGGCCATCAATCTTCAAGGATAGTCATGAGTATGTGAGAAAATGCATCAAGTGTGCCATGTTTGCAGGAAAGGAGAGGCTTGCAGCCTTGCCCTTATAGCCAGTCAGAACAGAGCAACCTTTCATGAAGTGGGGCATAGATTTCACTGGAATGATCAATCCTCCATCTAGTGTAGGCCATAAATGGATAATTACTGCAACTAATTACTTCACTAGATGGACAAAAGAAATTGCATTAAAAGAAGCCAATGAGAATGTTGTATTGAGTTTTTATGATGATATAGCTCATAGGTTTGGCACTCTTGATTCCATCATATTAGATAATGCATTGGCATTTACAGGCCTTAAAGTCTCAGAGTGGGTAGCCAAAAATGGCATCTATCTGAATACTAGTTCCAATTATTACCCTCAAGGAAATGGTTTAGTAGAATCAACTAATAAGAACCTAATTAAGATAATCAAGAATACTCTTCAAAAAAATCAGAGAGATTGGCATATTAAGCTCAGGTCTGTAGTGTGGTTAGATAGAATTATCACAAAGAAAATCATTAGTAATTCTCCTTACATGCTAGTATATGGTAAGGAGGCTAAGTTGTCCATTTCAGTTGAATTTCCAACTCTGGACTTGGCTACTCAATATGTCCTATTTGAAGAAGGAGATCCCTTGCAGATTAGATATGCTCATTTGATAGAGTTAGAAGAACTCAAAGACAAATCAATGCAAGATATGGAATTCCATCAGATCCAAACAAAGACAAGAGAGCCAGGATCAGAAATTTCAAGGTTGGAGACATAGTCCTCAAGTGGGATGAGTTCAGATCAAGGCCTGGCACACATACAACATTTGACTCATTTTGTGGTGGACCATTTGTTATAACAGAGTGTAAGGGGTCTATTGCTTTTCAACTATCAACTCTTGAAGGAGATGCCTTGCCAATATTAGTGAATGGTTTCCATTTGAAACCCTGCTTTGAGGTTAATCCCTCTCTATAAATTCTTGTAAATATGTTTGTTGTTTTCTTTCCCTATATTTCTAGGTTAGTTCCCTTCTTTTAAAGAAGTGCCTGTGCATAGGTTCATCCTTCTATTTTAGTTTTGTCTCTCTTTCAAAATTTTGTGCTCAGTATGACTCCATGCCCAATGAGTTAATGTTAAGGCCATTGATCCATGTCTAGCAGGCTGACATCCTGTAGAAAGTGCCAAAATGTTCCCCTAATTTTCCTTCCATTCAAATTTGGCCCTAGTTTTTATGACAGACCTTCATCTCCTCAGTCCTATGAGAAGCTCCAAAAAATTTCATAGCTTTATCTACTTCCCTCTGGTCTCTACAACTATTTCTAGATCCTTGGCTAGGTGAAAAGTCCTTAAAAAATTCATAAACCTAGTTGTTACCCAAAAAACCCTAAGGCCCTATTCTAATTTGTAGTTTACTTCATTGGCCACTTAAGTTCCTTCATTCCACATGTGTGTTTTAAAATCCTTCAGTTGCCAAATCTTCAATTCCTGGTGGTCCACCCCTTAACACTTAGTGATTTGGTGAGCAGTTACCATTTCGGTTGGTGGTCTCAGTTCAACAACCAAATCAAGATTCTAGATCTGACAGTTGTCGCATGATCTCATGGCCTCAAAAGATTCCATGAGATCTTGTGATGATCATGGATCTTCCTACCTGCAAAGTTCATTTGTCAGTGGGTTCGACCATGTTGTCTGAGCTATACACCTTTGATTGGTCAAAGACTTGTGATTCAACGCCATGTCAGCGTAGGCCCGGTGGTTGTTAGTCAATGATGATCTAATGGCTGGCACATGATATAAAGGAGCTTTTCTAACATGTCAGATCATGCACCTATCATTGATCTTAGTTTATCTCTAGGCTCTGTCAGGTGGGTCCTTAGTTTTTGACATGCTTGTTCTTCATTGGTCGGTCAGACGACAGCTGGGCTCCATTGGTAGGACCGTGTCAGAGTATCTGTAGGGATGTTAGTAGACTAAAGATCTATGGTTTTCACTTGATCGCAAGGGATATTCCAAGCCCTTGCAATCTTACAACAACTGTCCGATGTGATCTTAGTCTGTCATGGGTCCTATTGTCAAAAGGGTTTGCAACGTGTCTCATTTGGCAGCTTGTGATTAGCTAGTTGGTATGCTACATGGTAGTTGTCAGTGGGTCTATGGGGTAAAGGATTTCTAAAGAGATTAATGTCTGGTTTGATCTGGTAGTTTTCATTATATCAGGGATCCAAGATGCTTGACTTTTAGCATCATGGTATAGCGACAACCATCTGATGCTCTTTTTGCAGGTCGTGGGTCCAAGTCTATCAAATGTGTTGATTTGCTCATGTTTCATTAGTTACTGACTTCTAGGTGGTAGTTGACCTATTAGAGGGGGAAGTTTAGGCTATTTTTCAAGTGCTTCATAGTCGTTCATCTCCCCAGAGGGGTTTCTCATTGACGGTGATGTTTTAAATTTTCCGCTATCCATTATATTTAAAAAATTCAAATGATTTTTGTTGGTTTTGCTAGGTTTTTGCATTCTTTCGAACATGCACGATGTCAGGTAGCTCATGAATTTAATTCTTAGGACATTTTTGGGTGGGGAAGTTGATGGAGATGACTATTGGCTGACATTACAGGGTATTGTGCCACGTTTTCATGCTAGGAGATGCTAGAAAGAGTTGGTGCCACCTTTTGAATGGTACTATTACCTAGGGAAATATGATTAGATTGTGAGCCTTCATGGCTTAGTGGAGTTATATGTGGGTGGATGAGTCAAGGTTGTTGTGTCTGTAGGAGGGCTTAGTATAGGATCAACATGTAAATAAAAGATATGATTTGACCACCGATGTTCTCATAGATTTTGATGATGGTAATCAGTGTACCTAGGGTTTGATATTGTATTGCTATACCTATGTAACCCTCATGAGGTTAATTTTGACTCCTTCCTGCACGCAGTTGAGTTGTATATAGTTATTTTTGGAGCTATAGTGCTCAGAGAGTTCACATTTTGTAAAGGAGAGAGTCCACTTTTGAAAGAAAGTCATCCTTTCTCAGAAGGCTATCCATGTTATCTTCTCTACCCTCTGGTCTTCTACTCTTTGTAATCTCCCATTGATTATTCAAACATTACAGAGGTATTTTGTGACAATTCTTCATGTCCCTATGCTTCCTTGTCTGAATCATCTCTTAATGAATTGAAGTCTATGCATGTTTTCAATGAAAACTTAGGGTTCCTTATCCCTCTTACTTTCTTTAATTGTGTGTTTTATTGTGTTTGATTTGGTTTAGATGTTTTTGTGGGTATACTTCAGCCCCTGACAGTCTTCTCTCAATCCTACACCGAGTTGTAGAAGTGAATGTCTGCTTCCAGGTCATAGGTTGTGTCTTATATTCAGGCCCTCCTATGAAACACTTATGCAAGCCTATTTAGTAAGTTGTGACCTACTAGACCTAAGCTTTTCATTGATTCTAGCCCTGTATGCTACAATTCATACCCCTAATTTCAATGTATCACCTAGTAGGTAGTTTGATTTCATGTCATTTCCCTTTCCAAGCATTCCTTCTATCCGTTTCCCTCAAAATTATACTTTCATGTCTAGAAGTAAATTAAGGTGATTATCCAAGAGGAACCAGCCTAGAACCTTGAGGTCTCATCTCAGTTAGTATAGGTCCCACAACCTGGAGATGATTCCCATATTATACTAGGTTATCAAGTCTATGAGAGCTTGAGACAAGGGTGCAAACTTAGTGTATAACAAGGCCTTCTAGGCCTCCTCAGATGTGCATATAAGCCTAATTGAAGTGTCCATCTAAAACAGTGAAACTATAGAAAACTTTAAAAAAAATTATTTGCAGACTACAAACCCTAAACAAACAAATTATCTAGAAAATGCCAAACATGAATTGATGAATAATGAAGATAGATCATCTATAAATAGCCCTTGAATTCTGGATCGTTACTTAGCAATAAATTATTATTTCTTTAATGGTATTAAATCCATTGTCCTTAACATCCCTCTAAATCTTTCATTTAAATCTTTCCCCTAAATGCAGGTGTGTGATAAATTAATATTTTGTCCTTAATATTTCATATCTGGCAATAAATCTTTCCTATAAAAGAAAAAAATGTTAGATATCAGTTATAGCGTCTGTAGGAATTTGGAAGTGGTGTGTGTCTACTCTGCATGACAAGTTAAAGAATGTCACTTGTCACTAACAAGGTACTTATTGCTTACTGATTTAACAGGTTACAAGTTGCACTATAGTAATAGAACTGTGAATATTGATACCAACATGTGTACACTGTAGTTAGCAAACAAGTAACCCTTATTTGATACATGTGAACATTTTGGTGACTTCCTCCACAACTTTCTTTCCTTCAAGTCATTAGGGCCGAAATTAAACTTCAACCATTGATCTTGGATCATCGGATGGTATAATATAATATATTTAACATTATAAAATAATGTATGTATGTTAGTCTAAGGTATTATAACAAAATATTTCCCATCTTTTGAAAATAGCCAACAAAATATTTTTTTTTTTATCATAATTAACGAACGATTAGCTAATAAAATAAATAAATTTTCAAATGGTACATAAAATTTGAAAATAGAAATATTTTTTTACCCTTCAAAAGAAATTTATTTACCTCATATATTATGATTTTTAACTTGAAAAGAAAATTATTCACCGCATATATTATAAATTTTTAATTCAAAAGAAAATTATTCGCTAGCAATTTATAAAATTCTCATTAGCAGGGAAAAAATTGCCAATAAAAACTATGAAAAATCATGGATTTGAAAAAAAAATTCACCTGCATTAAAACAAATTCCCCCATAAAATAATGTATGATTCGACAGGAGTTTACACTTTTTCCTAAAAGGGGGTTTCTTAATGTTATCCCTGATCCACACTAGGAGGCAACAATGACATGGTCTGCATGATCAACTAATCACTCAGCAAATAAATGACCCTAATACTCTATGAGGCAGCCTCTGCAATGATATCAAGATGTTGCACTAGAGGAGGGGGTGCAACATCAATGGAGTGGACAAAGGTAGTGGCATTTTTGCACTGGGCAAATGGCCCAGTATAGTGTTCAAGTTCTCCTATATCAAATCCTCTAAAGATTGAGGGTTTTGAAGTGGTTTTGGATTGTTTTGGCGATCATTATTTGGTGGGGGAGGGTTATTATCTTCATTGTTGTCAGCCATGCCTGATTAAATTAAAAAAAATATATAAATTAATCAAGATCTAGCAAGAATTTACTTACCGGATAAATTGCATAGTTGAATTTGTTGTTGGAGAAATTAGGTACCTAAAAATATTGTGTATAGGATATTTGGAGCTGCTTTCTAAACTCAAAACATGGAGAGAAATGAGGAAAATGGATCGTGAGTTTTGATTTATGCCACAGGTTTCAGGTACCCAATTTTTCATGTACCAAAAAATATCAGGTACCTGATTAGGCTTGTGCTTTGGTGTTAGGTTTTCCTAGGTGTACTGACACCCAGACCTACTAAAAAGTCAACATACATTTTTATGTGCTTTTGGACGACTGAAAAGTGAATTTTTTTACATTGCCACTTTTTGGCCCCTCATGAACTTGCACATACCTAGTAGGCAAAGGGTCTAGTATTAGGATGACCAAGTATGATTCCACTAATGTTAACATCCCCTCTACTTCCATTGTGATGACTCAAGAGGAATCAAACACACCTCTAGATGAGATTGCTTTAGGTCTCAACTTGTTTTTCTATGCTTTAGATGACTATAATGTGAACACACTTGAACACACCACTTCTCTTTCACTCCAACATCCTGAAGTCATCGACTACAACTCTCCCTCTCCATCTAGTGAAGTCCTTATGTTCCATAATGACTACACTCTTGCCTATTACCTCAATGTTGTCAAACCTATAATGTTCTCCACCAATGAAGACAATGTCAACATGACTGAATCTGATATCAAGTATCTCAGTCACAAAATTAAAAGAAAAATGAATAGGTGCTTTGATGGTGAAAACTACATTGTGGCAGTGTCAGAAGTAAAAAAAGTAAAAATAAAAGACGTATTCAAGGGTGAAAACCTCTCTGAGGCACCCAAGGATGAGATACTTGATACACTTCCCTATCAATATCAAGAAAGACCATCAATGCTGACTGAGCCAACCCAACCAGTGAACTAATTGGGTAGCGAAGCTACACCTCAGATTATCCATTTGGCATAGTCACTATCTACAGAAGAGAAAGAAGAGTTCACCAATTTCTTTCAAAGCATTAAAATCAATTTTACATAGACTTACTCTAATATGCCTAGATTGGATCCTAATCTAATCATCCATCATCTGTTTATTGCACTAGGCATTAAGCCTGTCAAACAAAAGCTTCATAAAATGCATCCACATGTGGTACTCTTAGTCAAGGCGGAGTTAGATAAACTTCTCAAAGCTGGTTTCATCAGAGCCATTGACTACGCGGAATGGATTTCCAATATTGTTCTGGTTACTAAGCATGACAAATCCATTTGACTCTGCACAAACTTTCGGGACCTAAATAAAGCATGTCCTAAAGATGACTTTCCATAACCCAATATTGACATGATTGTGGATATGATGGTAGGTTATGAAATGTATTCTCTAATGGATGGTTTCTTTGATTATAATCAGATAAAGATCGTGCCAAAAGATCAAGAAAAGATTGCCTTCACTTGTGCTTGGGGAACTTTCTATTGGAATGTCATGCACTTTGGACTTAAAAATAATAGAGCTACATATCAAAAGGCTGTGACAACCATCTTTCATGACATGATGCACAAAATGATGGAAGATTATATAGATGACACTTTGGCTAAGAGTATGCAATGGAAGGCACATCTTACGGATCTAGGTCCTATACTAGATCGAATGGAACAATTTAGTTTGAGGCTTAACCCAAAAAAGTGTGTATTTGGCATCACTTTTGGAAAGCTATTAGGTTACATCATATCTGCTAAAGGCATAGAGGTAGATCCTAAGAAAGTTCAAGTTATCATGGAAATGCCTCCACCAAAGAACATCAGTCAAATGAGAGGACTTCAAAGTAGACTGCAATCTATTTAGTGCTTCATTGCACAATTAGCTAATAAGTCACAACCATTCACCAAGACTCTACATAAAGGTGTGACTTATGAGTGGAAATAATACTATGATAGAGAGCTTGCACAAATCAAACAATACCTTGCAAATCTACCAATCTTGATGCCTCCTATTCATGGGAAGCCACTCATCCTTTATATCTCAGCTACAGACACATCTTTGGGTGCAATGTTGGCTCAAGAAGATCATAATAAAAAATAATGAACCATTTATTACATCAGCAGAACTCTAGTTTCATATGATACAAATTATTCTATCATAGAGAAATCTTGCCTAGCAGTGGTGTTTTCTTCATAGAAATTATGGCACTACATGCTTGCTCATACTACAAGACTCATTGCTAAAATTGATCCCTTAAAGTACTTATGCAACAAAGCTTCCCTCACAGGTAGAATGGAAAAATGGGTCATGATACTTAGTGAATTTGACATTGAGTATGTAGAGAGAAAGGCTATCAAAGGACAAGAAATTACAAATCAGTAGGCAGAAGCTCCTCTCAAGGATCATCAACCATTAAACATTGAGTTTCTAGATGAGTCCATAATGCTTCTTACACATCAAACATGGAATATATTCTTTGATGGATCATTCACCCAGTAGGGGTTAGGTGTGGAAATATTATTCATTATCCCATAGAGATATTCTTTACCCAAAGCTTACAAAATGTTGTTTCCATGCACAAACAACATTATTGAGTATGAAGCTTTAATCAATGACATGAAGATAGCCATAGAATGGTGTGTGGATGAACTTAAAGTGTTTGTAGACACACAATTAGTCATCAATCAGGTTAATGACATCTATTAGAGAAAATATGATAAGCTAGTGCCTTATAAATAGATGGTTGATGATCTAAGAAAATACTTTGCACATATCACTTTCCAACAGGTTCCAAGGGAAGATAAAAAAGTAGCTAATGCCATGGCTACTCTTGCCTCCATGCTACAGATGCCAGAAAATGACTTCAGACATGAATTCCTGGTGGAGACATTACACTACCCAGCCTATAATACCCCTAAATCTAGGATGATCTATTTAGTCATTAGGCATGATTCATCTTGCTACCATCATATCTACTCCTACCTCTAGGACCAAATTATTCCAAAAACTTACACCCAGAATGAAAAATGTCACCTAATCTATAGTGCTTCACGCTATGTCATTGTAGCTAATGACTTGTATAGGCAAGGTCTAGATGGTACCCTCCTTAGGTGCTTAGAGCTTGATGAGTCCAAACGTGCGTTAGCTAAGGTGCATGAAGGCATATATGGTTCTCATTCAAGTGGCCTAATGTTAGCTCATAAACTTATTAGAGTTGGTTAATATTGGTGGGATATGGAAAAAGAAGCTACACAATATGCCAAAGCTTACAAATAATGTCAGCTCCACGGAAATTTGATTCATGATCCTGCCAAGGAGCTCATTCCCTTCATCAGTTTCTAGCCATTTCAGCAATGGGACTTTGATTTGGTGGGTCAGATTCATCCCTCTTCCTCGAGAGGACACAAGTTCATTATCATTGCTACAAATTATTTTACTAAATGGGCTGAGGTAATACCTCTGACCATAGCTGATGGAAAATCTGTAGCCAGGTTTATACTGAATTACATCATATGTAGGTATGGTGTACCCTCCTCAATAGTCATTGACAATGAGGGGCAATTCAAGAACAAGGATCAGAAGGAATTATGCATTAAGTTAAAAATCATTCAGCACTCATCTTCCATCTATTATCCCCAGGGTAATGGACAGGTCGAAGCATCCAACAAGATGATTCTCAAATCCTACACCACACAGTTCACAAATCTAGTAGAGATTGGCACATCCAAATTAATCTGGGCCTATAGAACAAGCATTCAAACACCAATAGAACAAGCATTCAAACACCAATAGGGGCCACACACTTTTCCTTAGTTTACGGTGCAGATGTTGTCTTGCCTATTGAGGTTGAGATTCCTAAATTGTGAGTCTCTCTAAAGGGCTTCATTACTGATGAAGATATTAGAATATCTTGGCTACAAGAGCTAGAGTTACTGGATGAACACTGACAAGTGGCATTCGATCATCTTAGAGCATACTAGAAGAGGATGTCTAAGAGCCATAATAAGAAGGTTAGACCAAGGGAATTCTAAGTAGGTGATCTCATCATAAGAGAGAACCCCAAGAATCAACAATAGGGGATCCAGAAGGGAAAGTTTTAACCAAATTGGCTTGATCTATACATTATCACTGCAACATTTGGATCTTGTGCTTATCAACTCTCTACTACTAAAGAATAATATCTCAAAGAGCCAATCAATAAATAATTTATATTATATATTATTTTTCTACACTTCCTCAATACATTTAAAAAAAAAACATATGATTTGATATTATCCTTTGTAAAATTAAAAAAATGGTTGTACAAAATTTGTGAGGCTTGTAAAAACAACAAACATGTTGTTGATATTTCCCTCATGAGGTGAAGGATTTAGTTGAAAGGGAAAAACTCCAAGGAACAGAGGGAATCATAAATAATAATTATGAAAAGAATGGGGATTTTCAGAAGTGTCATTCCATTTTACTATGCGTCCCTTCCGCATGCTTTTTGGGTATTCATTCCCAAGAATTGCATACTTTCCCAAAGGAAAAAAAGAAGAAAGGTAAGAACTACTTCTACTAGGAAGAAACACAACAATAGTTATCAATCATTTGAATCAGTGTGATGGTTGGAGAAAGACACAAAAGAAAGCCCATGAATGACAGTGTGAAATGGAAGAGACGTACAAAGGTCTAGAATGCTCTGCAAAAAGGGGAAATAACAACCTTTATAAAAAGGTTACATGGTAGTAAGCAAGTGGTCACAAAGATCTTCGTAAAAAATTGGAATGAAGTGTGGAGATAGAGGGAAAGACCTTTACATTCACTAAAGAAGTCATTTCAAAAGTCACCAGCATCCCCATTGTTGGCAAAAAATTTTACAGGGACTGCAAAATCACTAACAATGTCATCAACGACTTCATGAGAGATGATGAAGAGAAGAAAGCAATAGTCAAAATGGGAACTTACTACTAGCCCGAGGGAATCAAAATGTTGTGGAATTTTTTTCTTAAGGCCCTGATCTCCTATGTCACTCTGGACACAAGGTTCAGTAGAATTAGGACCTACCCCTTTGTGTTGTTGAACTATCTCAGGCATGGTATGAAGGTATCCATCCTATTCTACCTACATTCTTCAATTAATGAAAATATTAATGGTTTTAGGGAGAAGAATATAGCTAATGCTGACTTGCATGAGGGTTTGTTACTGTTAATATATGAATTCTTCAAAGCCCAAACCCTAGGAAAGGAGATAGCGGATAAAAATGAAAGAAGTGATGCTTTTGGGTTGAATTAAATCACCTTGGACCAAGATTATAGTGTGGGAAAGCACTCTGAGGACTACAATGAAGAAGAGGTCAAAAAGTTGAAGCAGGGGTCCTCCTCTAAGAAGAGACCCACGAGCTCGGTCAGAAAAGAAAAACCCCCCAAAAAGAAGGCCAGAAAGAAAATTTCCTCAGAAGAGGAATATAATGACAAAGTGGAAGATATGAACATAGATGATGAGGAGGGTAACACTAAAGGTCAGGCTAGGAAAAAAATAGAATAGACCATAGGGGAAAAATTCATTTCCAAGGGGGAAACCTCAGGCTGTCTTTCTATTGACCTCACCATCACCGAAGACAATACACCCTTTCCCCCTTCAAGATCCAATGAAAATGCTCAGGAACCTAACACTGAGGAGACCAATGATGACCAGGGTTAAAATTGTGAGGCTGTGAAAACTATTGAGTTTATAATGACCTTAAGGCCTTGAGTTGGTTAAACTAGGTCAAAGTTGCTATGAGTGGTCAAAAGGGACTAACAAATTCTATTCATGTTCTTATTCCATATGTGGCATGTTGGAAAGGTTTTAGATCTATATGTCTAGTTTTAGGTTTCCAATTCTGACAGGTTTTCAATAGTCAATCCTAGATTTGAAGTTCACTTGTCCTCTCCTAGCCCTCAAGGTAAGTTCATTATTCTTATTTTCCTTAGAATTTATATTGATACATTAGATCTGATATCATATCTTATTGGTTATCATTTACTTTATCATTTCATAAGTATTTTTCATACTGTACATTTCATAGACATACATTTATGTTCGTACAAGGAATCAAAAAAATCACCCCTTTATCTAGATTGTGCATTAGCATCCCTTCATCCTTATGGGTTGTGCTAATTAGATTTGGCCTAAGGGTGTGTTTTTTAGTCTAGTGTATATGCAAAGTGGGCATCTTCCCTTAATAACTATTACCTATATCACTTTTTGGTGAATCCGAGTTATGACATTTCCTCTTTTGATCTTCTTCTTAGATTCCCTTTTATGCTTTATCCTTCTAATTTGTTAGTTATATTTTCTTTATGCATTGATCTTTACAATTACATATTTAGATCTACTTTGTATGCATTATCTATTTTACATCTTTATTAAATTGTATGCATAGTTTCATATTTTATAGTATCATGCTTAAATTTGATAGTTAAATTTTCTAGATTTGTATATTTCTTTCAAATTACATTTCATTTATCTTTTATTTTGTTCCCTTTTGTATGATCTTTATTACTTTGAACTCAACATATAGTATTATGTTTAGAAGAATTCATAGACTTATGGGTTCCTTTGATCTCACACATTCATTCTTTCCTAGGAATCTTTATGAGACCAACATGCATTCTAATAATATCAATCTTATCATAGAGAACAAATCTTCTCATTATTCTCATGATGAACATGAATCATTAAGAGTTCCTCCTTTCCAAGTCCAAAGCTTTACCCATGACTTTGAAAATTTTGAACAATGGCTATCTCAAGAGAACCATAATCCTAAGATTCTTTCTATTGTAGAAGGCTTGAGGAAACTTATTCATCATGATGAACGTGGTATTAACCTTTTGTGTACCATTTCTCATCTCATTAACACCATTGTTAAACCTCTTACACAATGTGCTCAATATTTAGGCTTTTTCCACCTACTACAAATGTTGAAATCTCTTTACCTATTTCTACTTCTCTTCGTAGTGTCTCCACTTATGCTCCACCTCTCATAACAACTTAAATTAAAACTTCCAACTTACATATGTGAGTCTTCCTAATCATATTCTTCCTTCTATTCCTTCAAGTATTCCATGTGTTTCATTTCCTTCAACCATGCCTGATTATCATAGTGTTCCATTTTTATATTCCACTCTCCTTTCCAACAATGCTCCTAACATGTACCATGTGTCTCCTCCTACCATTTTTTCTACTGATTCTACTATCAATAGCTTGGCTCAAATTGTGTCTTCTTCACAAAAAATTTACTTCTATGACTCAATCAGAGTTCAATATTCCTACTTGTGACATTTATATTCCTTTGCTTATGGATATTATCCGAACTGTTATCCCACAAAGTATTGAGATTCCTCATCTTGAAACTTATAATGGTAATGGTGATCCTATGACTCATGTCAAAATTTTCCAAACCTCGTGTATTGATTTCTCTGATCACCATAGGTTTACAGAAAATTTGTTTACTATAAAATTTTGAGATAAATCATTGCAATGGTATTGTTCTTTTCCTCCTTATTCTAGTGATTCCTTTCACAAGATTGATAATGCTTTTGTTCAAAAATTTAAAAAATAATATTGGTCCTAAAATTTCTTTAACTAATTTAATACATTGTAAATAAGATGTTAAATAAAACAATCGGTAAATTTAGGCATTTGCATGCTCATATTTTTTATCTTGTGCCTGATGTTGTTACACAATGCATTTTGATTACTAATTTATAAAAAGACATTAGAGATAAGAATCTTATTTCTGAGCTCTCTTCCTTTTCACAATTGTGTATGGAGATTCATCATTATAAACTTCAAGTGAGTTAATTTAGGAGAAACACTTCAATCTCACTTGTTCTCATTGATAAGAGTGATGTCATGCATCCAATTTTAGAAAATTTAAGAAACTGAACAACTACATCAAAATCAATAATTCATCCAACACTATTGATGAACAAGTGGCAGTAGAATCCAAAGGTGTGGATCCTTTGTTGTCTATTTTTAGACCCGAGCTCATACTTATACTTAGCTTTCTAAACCTTTTCATAATGTGATGATGAAGTTAATAAATTATGATGTGTTAACACTTCCTCGACTAATGTGTTAATCAATTCTAATGAAAATAATAAGACATAAAGTGAATATTTTAAATTACAAGAACTAAAAGATGATTGGTCTCTCCTTGTAATTTTGGGATAAAAATATAAAATATGTCCATCACATTAATATGTGCCTATCCAGATGGCTTTCATGAGAGTCTCCAAAAATTGAAATTAAAGGATTAATCCAAAAATAAATTTGAATATATGTATTAATTAATCTCATATGTAAGGAATATTAATAACCTATTAGCATTAGTCATCATTCAGTGATAGCGTAAGTAAAATAATTTATTTTGTTATGATTTTAAAAAATTGAAATCTTGATCTTGTTAAATATATAAATGGAAATCCAAAATGGTAATGATCAATGTAGAAGGTTTTATTCCACCATGGAATCTCATGGAGTCAAATCAACTAGCCTGGACTAAATTCTTAGCATTTTGTATAAAATATTTGATAATAAAGTTGAACCTAAATTACAAAGAAATGTTTTTCCTTATTCACACCACATTGCAACCAAGCATAGCTATATTCAACATTTAAAGAAAATATCCCTTCCAAAGCTCCATCTTAACACAGGCAGAGGCAATATTCACAAAGATTGTTTAGTTTGGCTTTACACCTTCCAATTGCATTTGCCTGTAAATTTGTAAAAACTTTCAACAAATTGATTTTGTACATATCATGCAAATATTGTAGTGATGTCAATGAGACCAAATCCTTTTGAGGCATTCTGTTAAATAGTTCGCCTACCTTGTCTATGTATATACATATTGCATGCACGTCCACTAGGGCAATAGCATCTAAAAAAACCTCTCTATCCTTTATACTTTAACGAAAGTCTATTCCTTGTACCATGGCTTCCATTTTAGTAAAGGGTAAAAGTCAAAATCTGTGTCACACTTTTATGAAGGAAAAGGTTAACAGCACCAAAACTGTTCAACTTCAAAAAAATAAGTGGCATTTGTGTTTGAAATTTGAAGATGATGTAGATTAATGAAATATGTAAAACTAGATGAAGTTTATGGTTATTATTTTTGAAAATTTATTTGAACAAGAAATGATGTAGTTTTTTTAATTTTTAAAGTCCATTTTTCAATTGCTAAAAAATGTTGTAAATCAAGGGTCTAGTTCTCGCCAAAAAACTATATGTAAATAATATTTTTTCCTCTGATTTCAAAATATCTTTTAGATGAAATGTATAGCTAGTGCATAAAAAAAGAAAGATTGGTTTTTCATGTATTTTTTCTGTTATAACTATTCAAAGTCAAACTTACCTAAAATTCATAGTTTTCATTTCCCGCCTAATTTCCTCTAACAAATCTACACCATTAACGATAAATCTCTTGAAGATAAATCTCTCCTCTAGTGTTAAATCTAATTTTTAAATTTTTTTATATGGTTTGTACTATTTTTTTCTTTTTAAGAAGCAGCATCTTCTTGAATGTTAAAATACCTACTTGCATATTTTGAAATTATAATATATTAAATCTGATGGAAATACTATTAAAATTATATGAAAATAATCTTGACTCTGAGATCTACAAAAGGGTATTTCTATTTTTAAAATAAAGCTGAGTTTTGATAGAGAAATCAGTTGTAGAAGTGAGAAATTCTACAGTTCTACAAATTTTGCTTATTGGTTGCCATATAGGATGCCAAATAAGTAGTTTCAGCAAGACCAGGTTTGGCCGAACAACATTCGGCTGAAACCCCCTGCATCTATATGGACCAATTCTTCATTGATCTAATAGATTACGCTTATATTTACTTAATTTTCTTGTTCATTTGGACCTGTTTCGATCAAAACCTATCTTCCACGTCGATGCCACATGGTGCCTCATATGTTCCATGCATGCTCCATCATACAGTGTCTAGTCAAACCATGTTTGACTAAAATTACCTTCAGTCGAAACCCATTATTTTTCCTCTACTACGACACATCTTTGTACTTTTACCCTAAAAGCGGAGAGGATGCTAGTCTTTATACCTACCAATCACATTTTCCTTCCTAGAAAATCTATGACGTGCATATCCTGCAAACATTCTAGTCCATGAGGACACATCTCTTTTAGGTATTTTGTTCAACAATTCACCTACTTTATCTACCCTTCCACATTTTGCATACATGTCTACCTACAGACATTATTTTGGTAGTTAAGTATTAGAAAATGGCTTAAGCATCTCAATTCCATGTAAGACATTTTAGAAGTGTCTATGAATAGCCTAAATCTATCATAGCACTTAGGCATCACAACCTTAGATCTTTTCTTAATTTTTGTAGAGCTAGTGTACCCAAGACGTTTTCCCCTCTTCCTCTCGATCTTCAAATCAAAACATTGATCATTGGGCTTGACATTCACCCCTTGGATGCCTTCTTTCTTGGATTTTGTGTTCATATTTTTTGTATACCTCTTCCCTTTTAGGAGACTCACAACTTCCCCAATCACATCATTCTTAGACTTTCCCTTAAACGGAATAATAGACCTTCAGCAACATCACCCACATTAGTACCACTCCTCATATTCTACAAGGAAGAACCCTTTCCACTATTGGTTTGACTCCTACTCAAGGCATCAAAGTTGGAAGGATAGAAGAGAGGGGGTAGATCTAGGTGGGAGAAAAAATGATCACAACCAAGGAGAAATTAGATAGGAAATCATTTGAATCATAAGCATTTCTAAGAGCCTCCAAGGCCTCCCTCCATCAACATCATTGCAGTCAGAGAAAACAATCTCAAGGATACAAGGGTCCCTCATCTGCCTCCCAACATCTCACACCCCACCATTAGAGCCAGAAGAAGGGGTCACCTTGACATCATAAAATGGCTCCACTCAGAGAATAGGTTTCTCCTAAAGGGGTTGACAATCAAAAAATTTATGAACCTCCTCCAATGCAACATTCATGTCACATCCATTGAGAATAATGTCTTCCATCTTTTTCCTAGTCTTAGATATTTTCATTATTTTGTTAACAACCAATTGTTGGGCATCAAGGCCATTATTTTTTTTGGGACCATGTTTATTAGGTCTAATTTCCCCAATAGTCAGGGGGGAGGGGGGTCTCTTTTGGAAAATAGGTCTATCTGAAAGCCTCTTAAAGATCTTTTAGTTTTTCACACATTGCCACCCTATGGGACTCATCCACTAAAGGAGGATCGTGAATAGCATGAGATTCAACATTAACAATATTTTGACACTTTGGTTGACCCAGAGGTTCATGATTATCTTTGATCGGTATGATAGGGATACTCGAGTCAAAAGAAATAGGCACCTTAAAATTAGGGTTACATTTCAAATTGGGCTTAACAAAAGAGACCTTGAGATCAATAGTCTTTCCCATTCTCAAAAGAGGGTAGTTCCTTCTTCTATGCCCCTCTTTCCAACACAAGAAACATGCATTCATCCTACCCATAATTTCAATAGGGCAGAAAATAATATCACCATTCAACTTAATTCATAAAACATCTAGAAAATTGACTCTCGGGTTGAATGCAATAAGCATCCTTACATCTAAGTGAGGGAAAAAGTACTAGACACTTCCATTCTAATGAATTTTCCTATAGCCTCAAAGGCATTATGTGAAATTTTGCACAAGAATGGAGGAACATCTTTAACAGTAACCCACCTTGGGGTCAATAATTCCAAAATTTTATCTTTGTTTTCCTTCGCAGACCAAGGAATGGCTCTAAAGATAGAGGATCCAATGCTCCGAAATTATCAATTCACAAAATATCCTTCTATGATTTAGGGTTTCTAAAAAATATGATAAATAAACTCCTTTGCACCATGCAATAGGAGTATTGAAGCCCAAATTTCAAGTTCAATTTTTTGTATAACCATTCATTCATATATGCATGGGAGGGTACATTAGATGAGTCTTGGGCCACAAGAAGAATTGTACAATCTCTAAGTCTAATATTTTCCACAGAAATAACCCTAGCCATGGTAGGATTAGGTTTAATAATAAATTGCAAGTCAGAAGAGTTCTTACCTCTTCCATTCCAAACAGAAGAGTCTGTCATTGAAGAAGCCACAAAGCATGCATCCACTAGCATTATGGGGCTCTCTTCTAATGTGTCTCTAAATACCTCTAACCTCCTTTCTCACCATCTATTGTGGGAACACCATTGAAATGGCTATCTTTTAGGATGCCATGGTCCATAAAAAGAGGAATTCTCATACACAAGGAAGTAAAGAGGTCGGCCTCCTAGAGAACAAAGGATTGAAAGACTAGTCACACACTTTAGGAGAACTCCAAAGAGCTCGAAATCAATGACTTGCAAAGCAAGCATTTAACTTTTTCCTCTTCCTCAAGTCACTTGCTAACCACCTTTATTTTCTCCTTTTTCTACTTATATCATATTTTTCTTAGAGATATTTAATTATAACTAATAAATAAATATATTATTAATTTAATTATTTATAATGTAAGATAATATATTAAAAATATAGAATCTTATATAAGCCATGTCATAAATAATCATAATTATAATAATAGTAATAATATTATTATATATTAATAAAATATATAATGGTATACTTATATCATATATTTATTAATAATATTTAATAGCTATTTATAATGTAAGATAATATATTAATAAATATATTATATAATCTAATAGAAGACATGTCATATATAATCTGTAATTAAACATTTGATTGAAATAAAGTGAAACTAACTAATGATGAAAACATATAAAATTATCAAATCATGGATACGTAGCATTGAAGTTTGGGATATTTTTAGTATGCATTTGGTGGACATTTTGAACTAAATACGTAGAATTATTTATATCGAGGTTTCATAATTGTTTATTTTATAAAATGGCTGAAAAATGTTGATAAGTAGAAGATATTTTTCACAGCAAGTCAAATTGTAGTATAGTTTTTTGAGTCAAACTCATTAACTCTTTGGAATTCATTTTCATTGGAAAATTTATAAATATATTTTCCCCATTATATATACAAATTTATAAATTTTTATTACATCAAAGAGATATATAAGTAAGAATTGAAAACACACTTTTGATAAATTTATAAGACAATGGCAGAGAAAAGGAAGCCTAGTCCAGAGGTTTACAACATTGCCCAAAAATTTTTGAATCGTGAAACTGGTAGTAGGTTCACCTCAAGAAATGCTCATTCTCAAATTAAGTTCTGATGGAGGAAGATTCAACACATACAAAGCAGAACAGAGTAAAAATAGAGTAAACAGAGATTTAATAAAGCTTTATATATATTAAAGCCAAATATATTCAGATTTTACAGAGCTGCCAGTATGCTCAAACTATCGCATATCTTTCTTGCTTGTAGAGACAGAGTATCTTCTCGACACACCAAACTAAGAAAAAACATTCCTTTCCTAATTTCAAAATATTCTACCCAAAAGCATCTAGATAAGCCTGGAGAATAACCGAACGATGCAAAGAGATAGAGAAAAAAATATATAAAATACACTGCAATAAATACAATAATTGGTGGTCTAAAAAATGGGCTAGTCATATGATTGCATGAATAAAATAATGCTCATGCAATCATGCGACAAGAGCATATATGAGGGGACCCACGAGCATGGAAATGTAAGCATAGAAAAGGATGGCGCAGGAAGTACTAGTCGCATGATCACATAAACTAAATGGGAGTTATGTGATCATGCGAAAACATAAAGGGAGAGGGCCCCACACAAAGGAAAAGCCAATGGAAAAACACATGCATGGAAAACAAAAAATTGAGCATTTAAGAGATCGTAGGTGCCCACATAAAAGCAAAACCAAGCAAGTTTAAGTTAATCGCATAAAGCACTGGGTAAAAATGTGAGGAAGTCACATGATTGCAAGAGCTGAAAGCTAGCCTTGCGAACATGCGACAAGGTAGAAAAGGGAGTGCAAAAGGACAAAAAATAAATTCCATAGGGGAAGGTAAAGTAGAGAGGTGGAAAGGAGCATGTGGTTGCATGATTTCAAGGGAGGAGAGAGAATCCTTGCGATCATGTGACAAGGTACGGTCGGAAGGAGAGGAAAGTGCATAGTAGACAAGGAAGATTAAATTGCCAGGCTGGAACACAGCATACTTCAACACTCCCCCTTAATCTTCACTATTATATAAGTCTGCAATGCCGATTTCTTCTTGAAGATGTTCAAACACATTCTTTGCCAGTGGTTTTGTGAATATATCAGCAAGCTGTTCATTTGACCTGCAAAACTGAAGATGATTGTCACCATTGTTGACCAATTCTTTGATGAAGTGATATCTGGTTTCAATATGCTTGCTTCGTTTATGGAATACATGATTTTTAGATAAGGCTATTGTAGAATTGTTATCATAGTAAATTTTCGTAGCTTCTTCTTGATGATGCCCCAAATCTAAAAGTACTCTCCTCAACCAAACTACTTGACAAGATGCTGATGTGGCTGCTACATACTCTGCTTCAGCTGATGAGAGAGTAACAATAGATTGTTTCTTTGACGCCCAAGAGATAGCTCTGGAACCTAGATGAAAAATGTATCTGGAAGTGCTTTTTCTATCATCCATGCTACCTCCCCAATCACTGTATGTATAACCAATCAGTTTATAATCATTTGAAAATCTGTACAAAATTCCAAAATTCTTTGATCTAGCTATATATCTCAAAATTCTTTTTCCAGCTTTCAAATGTGACAACTTTGGTTTCTCCATGAATCTGGAAATAAGGCTAACACCAAACATGATATCCGGTCTTGTGGTAGTTAAATACATGAGGCTGCCCACTAATCTTTTGAATAGAGTTGGATCTACACTTGGACCTTGATCATCCTTGCTAAGCTTCAAACCCAATGCAACTGGTGTAGGGGCTGGATTCACTTTTTTCATCTTAAATCTTTTCAACAGTTCACTAGCATACTTGCTCTAACATATGAAGATTCCTTGATCATTTTGACTTACCTCCATGCCAAGAAAATATCTCATGAGGCCCAAATCAGTCATATCAAATTTTTTTTTCATGGCTGCCTTGAATGTGTTAGTTTCCATATCTCCTGTGAATATCAAATCATCTACATATAAACAGACTATCAAAATTTCTCCTTCATCATTCAATTTGATGTACAAGGTAGGTTCATTCCCACATTTACTAAAACCATTATTTACAAAATAAGAATCTATCCTACTGTACCAAGCTCTAGGAGCTTGTTTCAAATCATATAATACCTTTTTCAATCCGCATACTTTATGTTCTTCTCCCAGAATTTCATATCCAGGTGGCTGACTTACATACACCTCTTCTTCCAAAATTCTATTTAAGAAGGCTGATTTAACATCCATTTGATAAACTTTCCATTTGTTTTGGGCTGCAATAGATAGGACCATTCTTATTGTATCCATTCTTGCCACGGGTGCAAATGTTTCATTGAAATCTATACCTGGCTTTTGTGTAAAACCTTTTGCCACTAATCTTGCCTTGTGCTTTGCAACTTTTCCATCAACATCATACTTTGTATTATAAATCCATTTTATTCCAATCACATCCTTGCCTTTTGGAAGCTCAACTAGATCCCATGTTTCATTCTTTTCTATTGACTAAATTTCTTCATCCATGGCTGCAATCCATTTGTCCTCTTTTATGGCTTCTTCAAAATAGATTGGATTAGCTTGTGTTAAAAATGCAAAATCATAATAGAAATCAGCATTTTCATCTTCTTAGGTTTCATCATAAATCTCCCTAAGACTTCTTGTCTTCTTTGATGTGTTTATGGACCTAGACCTTAAAGATGCAACTGTAGGATCAGGAGATTCGCTACTATTATTATTTGTTGGGGCAGTGGGATTTGGAGTGCTTGGAGCTCTTGAAGGTGTTCTAGGTGCATTTACTTGTGTAGGAGGATTTGCAGCCTGAATTTCATCCTCTTCATTCTCTTATAGGACACTAGGTGTGCTTGAACTTATTTTGTCTATGCTTCCATCCCATGCCTCCTCTTCAACAAATTCAACATCACGGCTTATTATCACCTTCTTAGTAACAAGATTGTACAGCTTATATGCCTTTGAGTGTTCACTATATCCCACAAATATACACTTCTTTCCTTTGTCATCTAATTTCCTTCTCAACTCTTGAGGTACCAATGAGTATGCCACACATCCAAAAACTCTTAAATGTGATATGTTATGTTTTCTCTTACTCCAAGATTCTTTTGGTGTTTTTTTTATCACAACTTTTGTTGAACACGTATTCAAAATATAGACTGAACATGCAACAGCTTCAGCCCAATATTCATTTGGTAAATTTTTTACATTTATCATGCTATGTGCCATTTCCATGACTATTCTATTCTTTCTCTCTGCTACCCTAATTTGTTGAGGTGTGTACCTTGTAGTAAATTGTTTATGTATGCCATTTTCTTTGCAAAAATTCTAAAATTCAATTGAGACATACTCTCCACCTTGATCAGTTCTTAATGTCTTGATAGGATATCCACTTTCTTTTTCAACTTTTGCCTTGAACTCTTTGAAAATAGAAAATGTATCAGATTTGTGTTTTAAGAAATAAACCCATGCCTTTCTGCTAAAATCATCAATGAATGTTATGAAATAAAGTTTTCCACTAATGGAAGGTGTTTGCATAGGTCCACAAATGTCTAAATGAACTATCTCTAATGGTTGTTTTTCTCTATATGATTCCCCAACTGGAAGTGACTTCCTATGTTGTTTTGCCAATATGCAACTTTCACATGTGGTTTTAAGTGGCTCAATTTGTGGCAACCCATATACCATTTTCTTCTTGTATAACAGTTGTAATCCTTTGAAGTTTAAATGCCCAAGCCTTAAATGCCATAGCCAAGATTCATTTTTATATGAGGCTTTAAAAGCTATTTCAGCAACCTTTTGCAAACCTTGAGGCTCTATCATTAATCCACTTTGAATTCTTAGTGGGAACATCCTGTTCTTTGTCATTTCTACTCTTGTAATCAGCCTATTGCTTGGTTTCTTGTCTAGGATCACACATTCACCATTCTCAAAATGTACTCTATAACCCTTTTGTACCAATTGCCCAATGCTTATAAGGTTGTGTTGTAATCCAAGAACATAGTAAACATCTGAAATTTGTTTATCTTTGCCTTGTTTTGTTTTTATGTTGATTGACCCTTTGCCCATGACTGAAACTTTTTGATCATTGCCCAATTTAAATTCTGATTTTACTGAATCATCCATTGTTGAAAACATTTCCTTTTTACAACTCATATGGTTACTACACCCACTATCTAAGAACCATAGTTCTTTAGAAGGTTCTTGTGCTACATTTCATGCTATGAACATTGTGTCCTGTTCACTAGTGTTTGACTGATTTTCATTTGTGAAATGTGCCTTTTTCTTGTTCAAATCATATTGATTTTTCCTACATTCTGATGCATAATGCCAAAATTTACTACAGTAGTGACATTGGATGTTAGATTTGTCATACCTTTCTCCTTGATGATAGCTATGAGAGTGACTACTCCCCTTCCTCTTATTGATGTAGAATGTGTATTTGGGCTTGATGGTGGTCTTCTACTTTCAAATTTTGTGTTTTCTTTTCCTCCTCTTAATGAGAAATGTCCTCTACCTCTACTGTTGTTTGATCTCCCACTTGACTTTTCAAATGAGAGCTAAGTCTTGAATGCATTTTCAAATGATGATGACCCAGTTTGGTTCAGTCTTTGCTCATGGAATAGAAGTGACCCCATTAACTCATCTACTGATAATATAGAAAGATCTTTGGCCTCTTGAATAGCTATTACTACAGCATCAAATTTAGCAGGCAGACTTCTAAGTATTTTTTCCACAATCTTTTGATCTTCAACAATGTCTCCATAGGTCCTTAACTAATTTACTACAGACATTGCATGAGTGAAGAAAGCATCTATGGAATCTGAGTCTTTCATTTGTAAATTCTCAAAATCCCTTCTTAGTATCTGCAATTTTGCCATTATTACCTTGCCTGTGCCTTGGTATGTTGTCTGCAAACTGTCCCATGCTTGTTTTGATCTTGTGGCAGCTGCAACCTTTGGAAAGATTGATTCTTCCATTGCTTGTTGAATGAAAAATAGTGCCTTTGCATCCTTCTTCTTATTTTCTTTCAATAAGTCCTTATCTGCTTGTGAAAGAGCCTGATATGCCTGTTGGTCTGGTGGTTTAGGAAACCCATTCTCCACTAAATCCCAAACATCTTGTGAATGAAAAAGAGTCTTCATTTTGATGCTCCAATAGTCATAGTTTTTGCCATTAAAAATAGGAATCTGGGGCTGAGAAATACTCTGAGTGGTTCCTGCCATGGTTTACCAGTAACACTTTCTCCTTTTTCAGAAAACCCCTTTTCTTTGTTTTCTTTTCTCTAACTTGCTCTTTGCCCACAATAAAATCTTCCAAGAAAACACTACCTAGATCCTTTTGAGCTTCAATCTCTAGCAGACCGTTTTCTTCAATAACAAATGCTTCAATCTCCTGCTCTGATACCACTTTGATGGAGGAAGATTCAACATGTACAAAGCAGAACAGAGTAAAAATAGAGTAAACAGAGATTTAATAAAGCTTTATATATATTAATGCCAAATATATTCAGATTTTACAGAGCTGCCAGTATGCTCAAACTATCGCATATCTTTCTTGCTTGCAGAGACAGAGTATCTTCTCAACACACCAAACTAAGAAAAAACATTCCTTTCCTGATTTCAAATTATTCTACCCAGAAGCATCTAGATAAGCCTGGAAAATAACCAAATGATGCAAAGAGACAAAGAAAAAACTATATAAAATACACTGTAATAAATACAGTAATTAGCAGTCTAAAAAATGGGCTGGTCACATGATCGCATGAATAAAATAATGCTCATGCGATCATGCGACAAGAGCATATATGAGGGGACCCACGTGCATGGAAATGTAAGCATAGAAAAGGATGACGCAGGAAGTACTGGTCACATGATCACATAAACTAAATGGGAGCTATGTGATCATGTGAAAATGTAAAGGGAGAGGGCCCCACACAAAGGACAAGCCAATGGAAAAACATGCAGATGGAAAACAAAAAACTGAGCATTTAAGAGATTGCAGGTGTGCACACAAAAGAAAAACTGAGCAAGCTTAAGTTAATCATAGAAAGCACTGGGCAAAAACATGAGGAAGTCACATGATCACAAGAGCTCAAAGCTAGCCTTGCGATCATGTGACAAGGTAGAAAAGGTAGTGCAAAAGGACAAAAAATAAATGCCACAGGGGAAGGTAAACCAGAGAGGCAGAAAGGAGTGTGTGGTCGCATGATCACAAGGGAGGAGAGAGAAGCCTTGCGATCATGTGACAAGGTATGGTGGAAGGAGAGGAAAGTGCATGGTAGATAGGGAAGATTAAATTGCCAAGCTGGAACACATCGTACTTCAACAAGTTCCATAATTCTCAGTTGCAGGAAGAGTTTGATACTTTTTATTAGATAAGGTTGGACGAAGGTTTTGTAAACAGTTTCATGAAGATTGAAGAAATAGTTTCATCTCATGGTATTATATTTGCTTTAGCACAATCAGGTGTTTGTGCTGCATTTGATAGAAACATGAATAAAATACTTTGCTACTTGAATTTAAGTCCGCACGACCATATTCGAAAGCTATACTATAACAAGGAAAATAATTCTATCATCACAGTATCAGTTAATGCTTCTGATGGAATGTCAATGAAGTGTAGATCAACCCAACTTGAGTACATTAGAAGAGCTCAACCAGTTGCTGGCTTTGATTTGTTTGAAGGTGAGAATGTGAATTGGCTTGGTTTTGTATCATTTGGTGATATCAATGGTAAAGCTCTTACTTTCTTCTCCCAGGATCATATTTACAAGGTGTTTGATTTAAAGAACTATACATTTTTGTACTCCATATCTGAAAGAGAAATTGAAGACATAAAGATCACTTCTAGTATAATGCTCTTAATATTTAAAAAAACTTCTTGTGGAAGATGTCTTCCTCTGAAGATTTTATCTATAGAAGATGGAAAAGTTTTGAAATCTTGTCATCATGCATTAGTACCCAATAGAAAGGTAGATTTTGTTGAGCTTTTACATGACAAGATACTCCTCAAACAAGAGAATGAATGTCTGCAGATGGTTGATGTTCAGAGTGAAAAGATGATTGATTTGAGCATAAAAGAGTTTAAGAATCCTTCAACATTTATTTTGTTACATGCTAAATGATTATTCTTGACATTTCACAGTGGGAATGTTTTTGCATGGAATTTGAGAGCAAAGCTGGTTGCATCTTACAGAAACCACTTCATACGGCTTTTTGGTTTTAGCAAAAGTATCGTTTACTTGACCAATGTTGAAAAGCTAGTCCTTTCTTACAACAAAGTTACTAATTGCGCAATAAACATTACCAACATCTTGACTAGAAATTGCTATGCTAAGATTAGCGGCAATGATCCTGATGTGTGTATAAGTAGTAGAAATCGGCCTAATGCATCACTAATACAAAGAACTATTGAAGAGGCTCTAGAAGATGTAAGTTTATCATTCTATGAACAATAAAGGAATGAAATTTATACAGGAAATACAAGCGGCCTTGTACATATCTGGTCAAATTGATCGTTAATGGAAAATAAAAGAACATTTTGAATTAAGAGAAGCAAAAGATGATTGGAATCTCCTTGTAATTTCGGCATAAAAATATGAAATATGTCCATCACATTAATATGTACTCTGAAGGGAATAGTTATTTTTTGGAATAAGAGCATCATCAAAGGTGATGTTCTTTTCGAGGATGAAAAAATGGTTTCTATTTACATGTATCATATTCAAGACAATTTTGGTTGGGTTCTTACCAATATCTATGCTCCTAATACTAAGATCAATAGAGTAAACTTTTGGCACAAGTTAGTTGACCGAAGAATCCATTTCAGTGATGAAAGTTGGATGATTATGGAGGATTTCAACACCCCTTTGTAGGAGTCTAAAAATTTTGGGGGATTAGGTTCCCAAATGGAGAGTAGATCTGATCTTATGAACTTCATCTACTATCATGCCTTGTCTGACCTAGACCTTTAGGGAATCAACTACACCTTGTCAAATAGGAGAACTAGAAAAGACTTGGAGGTAATGGAGGAGGATTAAAGTGACACTTGGCACCTGATCAATGAGTGCAAGGAATGTAACTATCTGAGAAGAATAATGTATGTTAGCTAGGGAGATGATCATTATTCTCATAACAAATTTTAGTAGTTACCTTGAATACTTGTAGACGAAGGTGCCAACTATTCAAAGAATCAAAATGATTACAAAGATACTACTCGAGTTTTATTCTCCACATTTTGAAATAATTATAACTATTTTTTTATTTTAGTGTCTTTTGTGTTTCCTAGCAATCTGAAGCTTGTTGCATCCTATTTCACTGAGGATTCCAAGATGGCCAGTGAATTTTATAAATAACTAGGTTTTTGTATTTTACAAGGATGGTGAATTTATAGCTCCAATAGAGAGTTTCTGGATTTTGAGGTCGTATTTCTTGGGAATTTGTCAATTTGAATATATTGAAATAGGAAAATTTTAATGAAAATATAGTGGAATTACTTTAAACATTTGTGATATCTTCTTGCATTGATTTTGAATTCTTATGTGTTGAATTTGCAAGGCATTTTTAATATATTGTTTACAAGGTAAATTGTGAAATTACTGCTATGTTTTTGTCAAGGGAAGGGTAATTCTTAAGGGTAGTTTCAGAGGATTCATGATTTACATGAGAATTTGATGTTTGAATGTGAAATTGAGAAGAATTATTTGTAAGGAATTTCATTTGGGTTATGGGTGTGTTTTATCTAGAAGTTTTATGTGAATGTATGTTTATTTGACTCTTTTCCTTAGAATCACGAACTAGTCTTTTCTTGAGTGGTATCTATCATCATCAATCTATAAATGATAAAAATCTTTTAGTTCATGTTTGAAGAGCATAGATGTTTAGTATTTGTATTTGATAAATACAAATAAATCATTTTTTATTCCTTAAAGAAATGAATCCTTAAGGTACACCTGCCTAATCTTAAGGCTTGAAGTGCAAGAGGATTTGATCCTTGTTAGTTAGACCTTTTACTTGTCAAATTTGGAGTGAGAATAAGGAGAAAAGGACTTTAAGTTGTCAAATAGTTGAAATTTGCAAGAAAAATATCCAACAGTATGTAAGTTGCGCAAAGATTTATATGGATTGAAACAAGCACCAAGAGAAATATATGAAAGGCTGCATTCCTATCTTATCAATATTGGATTTGTTAGAACAAGTGACAACAACAATTTGTAATTGAAAGGTGAAACTAATGAGAAGATTCTTATTGCTGAATTTTTTTTTGATGATATCATATTTGGTGTACATGATAACTTATGCAAATCATTTTTTGATGAAATGAGGAAAGAATTTGAAATATCAATATTCAGTGAGATTAAATGTTTTCTTGGCTTACAAATTTTACAACAAAATAAAGCCATATCCATCACACAATCAAAGTATATCAAAGAAGTATTGAAGATATTTCATATGGAGGATTCAAAACTAGTCAGTCTACCTATGGTCACTAGATGCAAATTGACAAAGGATGACAAGAAAACTAAGGTAAATCAGACCTTGTATAGATCAATGATAGGTAAATTGATGTATGGTGTGCACAATAGACCAAATATTGCACATGCAATTGGAATTATGGAAAGATTTTATGCTAATCCTAAAGAGTCACATATGACTATTGTGAAAAGAATCTTGAGAGAGATGAAGAACACTAAAAAATATGGTTTATGGTATGTTAGGCCATTTTTCTGTCATGGCAATATCCTTTGAAAATGGACTCCTCCATACAAATGTGTCTTGGTTTGTGCCCTACCCTGTGTTCCTTGTGTTGTCGCCTTGCTTCAATCTAGACTGCATCTCCAAATTTGCAAAGCCCAGAAAGTTATTAAAATTTTGAGGTCCGCAGGAAGCAATCTTTAAAATTTGCCACAGTGTCGAAAACCCACAGTGTTTTCAAAAGTCCATGATGTTTTCGGCCTGTGTTGTTTTCAACCCTTTGTCTTCTAGCTTTGTGCGCTTATTTGTTGACGTGTCGGAAACTTTGTGTGTTTTCAATCCTCTTTCATCGAAAACATCATGTGTTTTCAACCTAGCACTAGTTCCTTGTTTGCTGGTGTTTTCTCTAATTGCGCAGTTATCTTTGGTCTCCTTATTCTGGAGGTTAAGTGGCTAGCATTTAGCAATCTGGCGATTGTGTTGTCGTGCAATCTCTTCATCCTTGGCGGTTATCTGCTAACATCTGGCGACTTGGCTGGTGGTTAGTCGCGTAGTCACCAAATGCTCAGTGGTTGGTTCGTGGGTCCCAGTTCCTTTCATTGCCCGGTGTCAGAGATCAAAGATCTACGGTCTATGTGTGATTACATGGAATATTCTTTCCCCATGCGATCATGTGCCCACCATCTGATTGGATGCCGATGGGTTTGGTGATGTGGGTCCACTGTCAGAGGTGGTCATGTGGCAGCTTGTGATTGGCTATCACATGGTCACATAGCCTAGTTTTTGGCTTTGCGATCATGCGACCGCTTGCCACGTGTCCATGCCAATGTGGTGATGGGTGCGGCAGTGGTTTCAGTGATCTGAGTTGGTGGGTTTTTATTCATCCACATGGTGATATCTCAGCTTATGTCAGGGGGGCCCATGTTGAAAGCTTTAATCTAACGATTGGCGTATGATCGCAAGGAATATTCGAAGCCTTTGCGATCATGCACCATCCATTGGATTTTATTCCATTTTGCCATCGTATCACCACCGGGGTAAGATGTGAGGAAGTTAACTTGGCGGTCTAGCGACAGCCGTTGATGCTGTCTAAGATAAGGTGAAGATCTTAAAGCCTGAGAAAGTTATAAGATCAACAACTGCGGCTTAATGTTAATCTAATTTTGAATGATGACTGTTGATTCACTTCTGGCACCATGAATATAGCCGTTGCTTGTAGATTTGAATTTTTGAACATTTCCAGTGGCCAGTAAGGACTGGAATTGATGACAGAGGGGGCCATAGTTGGTGAAATTGAATTTCTCCGCCATTCCAGTGTGGTCCAGGGTGCTTTGAATGATTGCAGGGATTTGTGCCATGCGGAGGAGGACATTTTTTGTTGGCTCAAGGTGTTTTGATGGTCTGATCAGTATGGTTTACATGGTAAATTTATGATCTTCCTGTCCTTCTCAGAGATTCTTTTCAAGTGCAAAGATCATTCTTGTTGCTGACAAATTGGTGCTAGTTTTCCCTCTAGTAGTGTTTTCAAATTTTTGTTGAAACCCTAACCCTTGCCATGGTTACCTATAGCTTGTTGCATCCTAACTTGTTTGGGATTCCAAGGTAACCAGGGGTATAAGTAGTCAAGTTTTTGATTGTGAAAGGGTTCTAAATTTTGTCAGTTCCATAAAAGGTTCTGTTCTATAGATTTTCTCCTTCTCTCTGCATATAGAGTGTTCTTCTCTCCTTTCTAGCTATGGAAATACAATGCATGTTGTAACAGATGTCTTATGTATAAGATTTCAATATGTTTTTCCTACTCTCAGATTTTCTCCATTTGGGTTTTAGACTTATTAATTGTAGCATCAAGGGTGTTATAGTTTTTCTACTTGCATTTCCAGTGAGTGTCTATAGTAGAGTTGTTTTTCATAGGAGCAACTGAGCCTAGGACTGGTGTTCAGATATGTATGAGCTGAGGTATCAAAGGTGCATCATGCTTGTCTTCTAGTGGATGCTGGTTAATATATTACATATTCCTAGGTCTTTCTTTGGATAGGTGATAGCATATCTAGGTGCACAAGTGGTTTGGTAATGTATGATTTGGTCAGGGTGAGTGTGTTGTCATCTTGTTTCATAGCCTTGTTATAGTGAGGTATTTGACTCTACTGCCCATTGGATAAGGCACTGGTCTATCAGGGACTTAGGGCATCTCAGGGGTCCTTTCAAATCCATTCAAATCAATTCCATTCAGTCCCACCCTTTCCCTTTCAAGTTGTTAGTGTAGGTCTCTAGTTTTCATACTCACTCCATGCAAGTTGGGCTATTGCATGAGATATTGGCTTCATTGAGGTATGGGATACCTAGGAGTTTGAGAACCATTCCACATTCAGTTACCTATAGGCCTATAGTGTGACACAAGTTGTATGAGTTTGCAGATGAGGTATACCCACCTAAGTGATGTGGAGCTCAAAGTGTAGAAGGATCTCTCTTTGATCCTTGTCAGTTGGCCCTTTTTCCTATCATATTTGGAGTGTTGAGTGAAGGTGACACTAGCCCTATCAATCCTGATGCCAAGCTGACCTTTGGGGAAAAAGATCACCAACATGGTAAAAGATAGAAGGCAAATTTGAATTGAAATTTTATACAGATGCGGATTGGGCTGGAAAAATTGATGATAGAAAGATCACTACTTGTGATGCAGGAGCATCTCCGGTCCTTGTCAATCCTATGTCACCACAAACATGTTTGAAGCTTTCTATGTTGCTCAGTTCCTTCTTTAACCAAGTTGGTTTGGTGTGGCTCATTTTCCTTTGTTTATTGGTGTTGGTCAGTTATCTCTTTGGCACTCGGTGATGCTTTTTTGGCACTCGGTTTTCTTTCTTACCGAGTTGTTTATTTTGGATTTCTATTGAGGCTGACTTTTGCATTTATATTTGGTCATGGATTTAATATTGGTATCTATCATTGGGAAGCATGTGGACCTAGATCTAGTCATTCCTTCCATTGATGGTGGATCTGAAGGCCGACTTGATTCAGTAGTCTATTGTATAAATATAGTTGTTTGGTTAAATTTTTAGGACATCAGTTGAAAGGGAAAGAAGATAGAGGATAGAAAATTTGAGATTGTTCATAGATCCTTGCATGTTGGAGGACATCTAGACTTGATTGTAATATCTAGCCTAAATCAGGAAGTCCTTACAACCCACCATGTATGAATCAATTGAAGATAATATATGAAAGTTTATGCATTCTCTCTCTTGCTTGTTCTGTTGTTTCTTAAGCATGTGATCTCTATGAGGTGGATCTAGTTAGGGTGGTCCTTTGGCCCCTCTCCCCATCCTCCTTTGCATTAGGTGGTATCAGAGTGAGGTGATATTTGGATCTAGGTTTGTGAATCTAGGTTTGAGGGTTCTTTATTGTCAAAACCTAGTTAAAATATTGTGGGGTAGAAGATTGTGATCTGACCTGCAATTGTAAAGGGTTTCAAGATGGTTCAAGGGAGGTGAGATGTGGATCCAAGATTGGAAGACATATTGAGACAACTTGATGCTAGATTAGAAGTTGTTGAAACAGACTGAAGAAGAGGAAGACATCTTGAAGATGTTAGTGATGAAGAAATTGATGAAGAACAAGTTGATGTAGAACCTGCACCGGTGATGGATCAAGGTGAGGAAATATTGTTGAAGACTTTGACAAATCTAAAGTCTACACCACACTTTAATCCTCTTGAGTATAGTGGAAAATTGGATTATGATGAATTGATGGACTCGATCACCAAGACGGAAAAGTACTTTGAATATGAAAATGTACTTGAGGAAAAGAAGGTGAAAATTGCAAGCATAAAGTTGAAGAGTCATGCATCCTTATGGTGAGAACATCTACAGTTGGACAAAAAGAGGAAAGGCAAAGACAAAATCAAGGTATGGAATAAAATGGTGAATAAATTGGAAGGAAGTTTCTTACCTTATGATTATCAAATTAAGCTAGTTAGGCGAATGCAAAGTTTGAGGTAGAAAGATAGCTCCATAAAAGAATATACTGAGGAATTATATAGATTAGATATCAGATCTGGACATGATGAAGATGATGTGGAAAGAATTGCTAGATACTTGAATGGTTTGAGAGTTTCCATCCAAGAAGAAATCAGTTTGGTAAAATTGGAGAACATTGAAGAGGCTTATCAATTTGCATTGAAAGATGAGGAGAAATTGAACAAGAAACATGAGAAAAGAAAAAGAGGTAGAGGTGGTAGATTTCCTAGAGGAAGAGGTAGATCTCATGTTGAAAATAGTAGATCTGAACTTGAAAAGACAACTTTTGATACAGGAGAGACCGAGTGGAAAGGTGAAAGTTTATCTATAGGTAGAGGCAATAACTACTAAGGTGGTTATAACAGAGGTGGTTTGTGAGGAACTTGTTATAATTATGGAGAAGGACATATATCATTTGATTGTACACATGCAAGTAAGAAGGTTGGTAATAGTAGAGATTCTTTGGTGCAAGAAGAGTCACCGAATGAACCTGAGAAGGAAAATAACTTGATGGTAAGAAGATAACTTTGGAGTGAAAGTAATAAGGAAGATTAGGTACAAAAAAAAATTTCAAGACCAAATGTAGAGTTTTTGATGAAGTTTGGAAGGTAATCATTGATAGTGGTAGCTCAGAGAATCTGGTATCTAAGGAAATGGTCACAAAGTTGTAGTTGAAAAGGTTGGAACATTCGAAGCCCTATCAAATTTCATGGATCAAAGATGAGCATACACTCTTGGTAAGTGAACAATGTTATGTGAATTTAAAAATTGGAAAGTGCTATGAGAAGGTGTTATGTGATATCATGGCTATGGATTGTTGTCATATTGTGTTGGGTAGACCTTGGCAATATGATAGACATCCTATATATGATGGGAGATTGCATAAATATACTATTTGGGCTGATGGAAGAAGACAAATTTTGCTACCTTTGACTGAAGAACCTATTAGTAATGTTTGCACATCTGTGAAAGTTTTCTTGATGGAAGGAAGAAAGTTTGTTAAGGATTTGAAGAATAATGATGTATGTTTTGCTATGATTCCTAACAAACTAAGGAATAAAATACAGGATAGTATGCCTAAGGAGATTGATAAGTTACTCACTGAGTGTAGTGAGATCATTTTTGATAATGTACTTGATGGTTTTCCACTGAAGCGAAGCATTGATCATTGCATGGACCTAATCCCTAGAGCTAGTTCACTGAATAAAGCACCACATCGGTTGACACCTACCAACAATCAGGAATTGAACCAACAGATAAGAGAATTGTTGCAGAAATGTTTGATAAGATAAATTTTGAGTCCTTGTGTAGTACCTGATGTATTGGGACCTAAGAAGAATGGAGAATATAGAATGTGTATTGATATGAAATTAGTCAACAAAATAATAGTGAAATATAGGTTTCCTATACCGAGAATGGATGACATAATGGACAGTTTGACTAGAGCAAAGTGTTTTACCAAAATTGATTTGAAAAGTGGGTATCATCGGATCAGAATCAAAGAAGGTGATGAATGGAAGACTACTTTTAAGACAAAAGAAGGTTTGTATGAGTGGTTGGTTATGCCTTTTGGTTTAACTAACGCATCGAGTACTTTTATGAGATTGATGAATGAAGTTTTGAAGAAATTCTTGGGTAAGTTTGTGATTGTATATCTTGATGATATTCTAATATTTAGTAAGACCGTAAAAGAACATTTTTTGCATGTTAAACAAGTATTATAGGGATTGAAAGAATCAAATGTACTAATAAATCTATAAAAAAGTGTTCATTCATGAAAGAGGAGATTGTGTATTTGGGATTTGTGATTTTAGCTGATGGTTTGAAAATGGATCCTGAAAAGGTTGAAGATATTTTGAATTGGCTTACACCTAAGAATGTTAGTGAGGTAATATCATTTCATAGTTTGGCAAGTTTTTATCAAAAGTTCATTAGGAATTTTAGTTCAATATGTAATGCTATGAGTGAGACTATGAGAGGAGATAAAAGAGAATTCAAGTGGACACATGGAGCTGATAAAAGTTTTGAGATTTTGAAGCAGAAGGTTGTCAAATTGCCTATTTTGGCATTGTCTGATTTCAATAAAGTATTTCAAGTAGAATGTGATGCAAGTGGAAGTACAATAGGAGTTGTATTGAGTCAAGAAGGTAAATCTATTTCTTTCTTTAGTGAAAAGTTGAATGATACAAAAAGGAAATATTCTGTGTATGATCAAGAATTCTATGCTATTGTTCAAGCACTAAAGAAATGGAGACATTATTTAATACTAAGTGAATTTGTGTTGTATAATGATCATAAGGCTTTACAATATTTGGGTAGTCATAATAAGTTGAATCAGAGACATATGAAATGAGTTGAGTATTTGCAAAGTTATACATTTTTGATAAAGCATAAGAGTGGAGTCACTAACTGAGTTGTTGATGCATTGAGTAGAACTAGATCTTTGATGACTGAGATGAAAATTGAAGTTCTTGGCTTTGATGACATGAGAGATTCTTATGAGTTTGATCCTGAGTTTTTTGAGTCATGGAGAAAGTGCAGAGCACCTATTCAAGATCAACCAAGTACTAAATGGGAAGAATATTTTATTCAAGAAGGTATGTTGTTTAAAGGTATTCATTTGTATATACCAAGAGGAGCAATGAGATCTAATTTGATAAATGAGAAACATAGTAGTGGTTTGGATGGACATTTTGGTGTTGATAAAACATTAAATTTGCTTAAGGAAAAATATTTTTGGCCACAGTTGTATAAAGATGCTCAGAAATTTGTGAAAAGTTGTGGAATTTGTCAAGTTGCAAAAGGAGTAAGTCAGAATACTACATTCTATACACTAATTTTTGTTCTTGAGAAACCTTGGATTGACATCAGTATGGATTTTTCATGGCTTACCGAAGACAGTAAGAGATAATGATTCTATATTTGTTTTTGTCAATAAATTTTTAAAAATGGCACATTTTATACCTTGTCGAAAGACATCAGATGTAGTACATATAGCAGATCTTTTCTTTAAGGAAATTGTTAGATTGCATGGATTACCAAGGAGTATTATCTCTGACTGAGATAGTAAATTTGTTAGATACTTTTGGAAGACCCTTTGGAGAAAGTTTGGCACGGAGTTGAAATATAGTTTTACATTTCACCCACAGATTGATAGATAGATAGAAGTTGTGAATAGAAGTTTGGGAAATCTTTTGAGATGTTTAGTTGGAGTCACACCAAGTAAAGTTGGGATTTTGTGTTGGAAAAAGTAGAGTTTGCATACAATAATTCAGTGAATAGGAGTACTAGAAAAACACCTTTTGAGATTTTAAATGGCATAGAACCGAGCGGTATATCAGATTTGAGGGATATTTTTTATGAAAGAAAGAGAAGTGTTGAAGGAGTAAAATTTGCTGACTACATGAAGACATTGCATGAAGATGTGAAATATAAGCTGGAGAAAAGTAATCAAAAATACAAACATAGAGCTAACAAATCAAGAAGATATATGACTTTTTTAGTTGGTGATCAAGTAATGGTAAGCTGAAGATGAAGAAGTTTGGCCCTTGCAAGGTACTAAGGAAATTTGACAATGAAAATGCATGAGATTGAGTTACCTGTGTAATACCTCAAAATTTCCATCTTGATATCCTAACCAATTTTGTTGCATTTAGTCCCATTCCTTCAATTTTCTACATCATTAAAGTCCTAATGTACTAGGCAATTCTGTCTCCTAATTGACCCTACTTGACCTAGTGTAAAATGCAAAAGCCCTAAATTTGCATTAATTACATACTATATTTAATTCCTAAATATAGACATTTATTGGCTAAATAAACCTTATGATTAATTAATTTAATTATAAAGTCTTAGCACTTTAATTAAATTAATTCCACCCCCTTTAACTAATACACATCAAAAGGAATTAAATAATTATTAGTTCTATAAATGAAATATCCCTACATGAATTTAATTATTCAAGACATTAGAAAGGTCACCTGTGTGATAATATTTCATTTATTTTATTAAATAATCCCCCCAATTTGTTTCACCTCCCACCAAGGAGATGAAGAGTCGGTCGTTTCTTTGCAAGAAACTCTTCAGTCTCAACCTAGGTTCTTCTATATTAGAGACCTCTCTTTCCTCATTTGAGGAGGCAATATTTTAGTATCGAAACTATAGAAATTTTTTGTCTCACCTTTGCATTCAAAAGCTACTTTCATATTGCATTTTAGAATAGTCCCATTTTAGTATAATGTTGCATTCTCATGCTTTAATCTAGTTTTCTTATTATGTTAGTAGATTAATTTCATTTATTACAAGCTTTAGATTACCTTTGCATCCTCATTCTTAGATTAATTTTGCATTCTCATGCTAGCTTAATTCATTTCAATTCAATCTCTCTAGAATTTAAATCCTCTATTTTAGAGTCTAGTCTATGGTTGTTGGGCTCTCAATTCTGAGAGTGACTCAAAACCCCACCTAAATAGGAGGCAATAGGTCAATTCATGTGAGTGTGCGAAATGGACAATTCATGTTCATCTTCATATATGATCATTGATAAATGACTATGTTGAAGGCTATGGATGAATTAGAGCTACACATTTAGTTGTAAACATTTTGGCACCCACCATGGGGCAAAAAATTGATTTTTGGCCTCATTAATTCTGAACATTTTTTGAAAATTATGCACTATGTTGTACATCCATACATCACTATGTACAGACTCTCATGCGAGCTTTCTCACTATGTCAAGTGAATTTTTTCTATCTATAACACTTTTTTGCATGGAATACAATACTCTCTCACCCGGAGCCTTGCACTTCTTCGCGCGAGTCTTTCCATTACTTTTTAAAAAATTTCATGTTTCTGCAATTTACTGTTACTATTTTGTGATATTTATCATTTTTTGTTGTTCTTCATATCTATGTTTTTCTAACATAGCATAATAGTGGGTTGCAAGATGTTTGATGAAGACATAACTTATTGACGGTTTGCTTGTAGAATGGTTGTCAAAGACATTTAAAAATATTCTTCTTTTTTATTGCTTTATTCACATAGTTTAATTAGGGCCTTGTGAAGATTTCTTAAAGGTCTTGATAGTAGGATAGGGTAATAGGATCTTCATTACATGGAAGTTATGCCCATGAATGAATTTGGGACCCATATTTTTCTAGCATGATAGATACCTAGGCAAGCAAGGAAAGGTAACAAATCTTTAGCACGTCAATTTGTTAGGGGATTATGCTCTTCTCTCTTTGAGAGAACCAGAAACCCAAAAGCTTGTGGATTGGTTGAAGAGGATTTAGCTTGGTGATAGACATTTCTTGTGTGTTTGGGTAAGGTGAATAGGTAGAGAAGTATGCTCTTCTCTCTTTGAGAGAATCAGAAAATCTAACCCTTGGATCCATGCCAAAGTCTGTGTCACCTTTAGAGGGCCTGCCAGAAGATGAACCTCAGGGAATGACCCAAGTGAGCACACACCTATTTCCACTGATTCCACCTCACTATTATAAAGTATCTTTGTTGAGTCTAAATATTCTGAATCCATGTTAACTTCTTTCTCTTGCTTACGACTATCATCTTGAGAAAGCTCTATATGTTGTATTGAGTGGTGCCGCTCCTAGCCCTAGTTGTGGGGGTGTATGAATTTTAGGTGTTGGTGTAGATACGAGGCCCCAACCCTATATAGAGGGCACCAAAGGTTGGTGTGAATGGAAGCCCACTAAACATTCTCTCAGTTAGTTTCCTACTTGGATCACCTCTGAGAGGAGACATAATCTTTGCCCAGGGAGCGGGAAGAATCTCTCCCTTATATTCTCACCATAGGAATGCATCTGGATGTTTGAAGGTGGTATATGACACTGGCCCCTACTTCAAGGGTAACCATTGAACATATATTATTGAGTCCTTAGAAAAACCAAAAATATGAGAGCCCTCTAGGGGGTGACACAGCTGTGTGAGGTGAACGCATGCACATAAGTTGTGAGACACAAATTTTGTCTTCTCTACCATTTGTTTTGTAGGGGTAATTGAGTTATTGTTTTGAGTCTTAAACTATCAAACATGATCAAACTTTTTAAAGACTCCCATGATTCTTCTGAGTTTCTTTGTCCTTAGTAGAACAATTTGTGACTATTGATTGTGTCACTATTGCTTGGTTCAAACTTTATGCTTGTAAACAATTGGTTTCAACATCCAAACTATGCTTTTATGATTCAAACTATCCTAAAACTATCTAAAAAATTGAAATTATGCTAGAGAACAGTTCATGCTGTGTCTCAAAATCTGATTTTTGTCTCAAAAATTGTGTCAATCTGTCGAACCCTGGTCTTTTCCCACCTGAGATTTTAGGATCCTATGCATTTCCTCATGCAAGATAGCACATTCTCACACATAGTTGAGCATTTCCTCGCATGATATTTTATTTCTTTGCATGATACTAACCCTTGATTTTCAAAACAATGAGCTAATTCCCATTCAGTGGTCAATTTTCTACCTAATCTAGTTTTTACCTGGGGTCTGTCTGCATATTCTTTTGTTGTCCACTACCTAAAACTAGGTATCTCGGGTTGAGAACTTAACTATTACTACTTAAACTCACATTGTCTCTCTATTGTCTATCCTATCCTATTGTGCTCTTGTACCTTACGACATGATAGTCACATCTTGGTTGTTCTAGTCTTACTCTCGATGATTTGTACCAGGTACATTTCACCTTTATCATATTTTTTTTGCTATCCTAGAGATAGAGTTCTGAGCATAATCCTAAGTCCTTCCTCATTACTTAATCTTTGTCTATGACTATTACGACTAGAAGTGGCAACATGTTCCCCATACATGGTACTAGACAAGGTAGAGGTAGACCTCGCAATCAAGAAAGAGGTCATCCCGAACCTATCACGCGATCTAAGTGTTGTGATGGATCCTCATGTTCCTCCTCATTAGGTGCATCAAAAGAGAGCCCACCTTAATCCTCATCTCCTATTGGTCAACCTTGCATCAGATGCTGATTCTGCATAGATATCAACCCGAATTGGAATCTAGTGCTCCAAGAGAATTACAATTTGTTGTTTCAAACACAACCTAACTTATTGTTTCAAGAATAACACAAACCATTATTCTGAGATTAGCATGAGAGGAACCTCTAGCAACGCTATAATGAACATGCACGATGTGAACCATTATTCTTCTTAACAAGCTTTTCCATACAATGTGAACTGATGATGCTGAGAGACCTGGGATGCAAGCCTGTCAAAGTGTGTTGTTGCCTACTGACTGAAAACTTCATCCAAAGTTCAAAAAAATCCCAGAGAATGGGACCAAGAGTGCGTAACCATTGGGCACCCAAAACCACATCACAAACCCCTAAGGGCAAGGCAAACATGTCAGAGCGTAGGGTATAATCTCCAATAGAGAGACGCACATTGTGACATTTCCCTTTGCAAGGTAAAGTGCCCCCATTAGCAATCATGACTTCAAAGTTAGAGTAGGGATGAACAAAGCAATCAGCCCGTTTGGCTATGCTGGGGTCAATGAAGTTGTGAGTGCTAACAGAATCAATGAGGATAGTAAGAGGGACCTTCTTGAAGTAACCCTAAACCCGCATGGTTTGTGGGGTAGTGACTCCGGCCAAAGCATGGACAGATATCTCTGGTTGGGCTTCTGGTTCAACCTCTTCATCTACTATTTCTTGAGCATCTTCATACTCTTCCTGTTCGGGTGGGGAATCCACAAACAAGAGATAGAGCTTTTGCTGCACACATCTATGGCCTAAGGACCATTTCTCATCACAATTATAGCAAAGCCCTTTTTCCCGACGGGCTCACATCTCTATTTCAGACAAGTGCTTGATAGGAGTAGTTTTGGGAGTTGGTGTGACTGGAGGGTGTTGAGAGCCTGCATTTCAAAATGGAACAAAATTAGATCTGGATCGTTGTAAAGCATTGATCTTGTCCTCCGCTAATTTAGCCAACCCAAGGGCTTCCATCATAGTAGTGGGCTGAAACATTTTGACTTTAGATCGGAGTGCATCCTTCAAACCACTGATAAAACAACTACGAAAGAATTCATCAGACAATCCCTCTATGTGATTAGCTAATTTTTCAAACTCTGTTTGGTATTCTCTCACTGTGCCTGTTTGTCGAAGTTTAGTGAGTGCGCCTGTGAAGTCATCAAAATCACTAGGGCCAAAATGCTTCAAAAGAAGTGTACACAATTCTGTCTAGGTGGGATCATTGTTAGCCTTGATGTACCAATGGAACCATTAAAGAGCGTCATGCTCCAAATGAAAAGATGCAAGTGGAACTTTGTTGAAATCTGTAGTATTATGCAAACTAAAATACTGCTCTACTGGGTAAATCCATCCAGTTGGATCAGCACCATCGAAGTGAGGAAAATCAAGCTTCGGTCCACGAAAAGGGCTAGAACTAGTGTCGGCAGAATGGCCTTAGTTCAGGCTTGACTGTTGAAGAGTGAGACTGAGAAATTTTTCATCCAGATCTTGAAGTCTGGTCTTGAGGGAGGCAAGTTCCTCCTCCATGATTTTTGCTCCTGTACGGGTGACAACCATATAGCAGGGTTTTTTTTTTTGGATAACTCAGATACTAACAACGGAATTGAAATATCGCAAGAACAAGAATTTCTATAATTTGAAATAACCCAATTGTAACACAGATGAGATTTGAGAAGAACCTGAAGAACCTGAAATAGAAAAAAGAATTTCCACCAGCGAGCCCAAGAAAGTGCTCTGATACCAGATGAGAGGAACCTCCAGCAATGCTATAATGAACATGCACAAAATAATAGAAATATAGAGCAAAGTAGAACTCAGAGTGAGTCTATTGATCACGAGCGACTTCGAGGGGGTAACCTCCTTTGAGCAAGCTCAATACAATAAACTCTTCGGTACCAACAAAGGACTCAACACCCACTTATATACTAAGTGCGATCTAGAAAAGTAATACTACCTATGCATGTGGGATAATAAAATAAACTAACGGGATGACTTACAAAGCATATGCGTCCAACAACACTACACTAATAGAATAAACAAAAGGAACACATAGGTTCCTAACATAGAAAAACTCCAAAAGATCACTTTCTCGAACTAGCCCTATTGACACTATCGACCCTATCGACCCTTTCGACCCTATCGACACTATTGACCCTATCGATCCTATTGACAATATCGAATATATTTCCATGACCTCTTAGCATATTATGCACACTCATGTTGATTTGTACATGTTGCACAATCTCACATTGACAAGATGGGAGACCCATTCCATTTTCTAGAGGGGAATACAACAAAATTCATGATCAATCTTGAAATGACCAACGTCATGATCAAATCTCAAAATGATTAGAATGAGTACCAATTCTGAAACAAATCTTAAAACAACCAGCAACAATATCATTGTCACTCTCAAAATGACCAGAATTAAGATCAACCCCCAAGCATTTTTTAACTTCTTGGTAATGACAATGAGGAGATAACCCAAAATGACATAGATGCTACAAAGGCCAATAAGAGTCTTCTCAAGATGATGGAAATTCTCCTTGTAGAAGAGAAGGAGAAATACTTTCTAAAACTGGCTAAACAAGGAGCCAAGTTATCCCTAGATTTCAAAGTAGAGACACTTGTGGTCAAAGAAGAGGAATCCGAGACCGTTAAGCTGCAAAAGATGGTCTGAGACACGTAAGACCAAATCAATCAACTTGTGAAGGATAAGTATAAACAAGCACAATAGTTCACATTGGAAAACATATGTCCTTTCCCCTTCGATAAGAGTCTTAAAATGCCACCTTTTCCCAAAGGTGTGGAACTCCCCAAGTATGACAAATATCTGGGTACTACTGATCCCCAGGATCACTTGAGAGAATTTGGTGCTCTATCCATGGAGTTTATACATGACCAGACTTACCTCATGCACCTCTTTCCTCATAGTTTGGGTGGGTCAACTATGGAGTGGTTCTCTCAACTACCCACTAGTATCAAGTCTTTTGACAAAATTGCTAATTTGTTCCTTCGGCATTATTCGCACAATATCCAACATCCAGTCAATATCTAAGATCTTTGTAATCTAAAACAACAACAAGGGGAACATTTCTTGGCATTTTTCCAGAGATGGAGACAACTCTATACAAAATATCCCCGCAAACTACCTGATTACAAAAAACTTGACATCTTCTTAGATAATGTCATCCCCAATTTTGGATATCAAGTACAAGTGTAAGGTCCCCTAAATTTTGATAATATGATTAAAAAAGTTGTGAGGATAGAAGCATTTATGGTCAAGAAAGGAGAGTTGACCTTGAACAAGGATAACAAGTAGGAGTCTTCCTCCTTGAACAAAGACAAAGGTAAGTTTGTCAACAAAAATAGAGATGTTGTAAATGATGGAGTTGTTGACAATGTGACCCCAAAACCTTCAAAGTCTATTTTCAACCTTACCTCCAGTTTACAGGTGGCCAAATCCATTGAAAAGGCTATGATAGATACTCAGCAACCTTCAAGATTTTCCAAAAAAAAAACCTTGGGCCCCTCGACCCCAACATTAGTTTAGTTCCTTGGGGGAACCCCTTGACGTGGTTTACAAGACTCTTGTGCAAAACCAAATACTCCCTTCTTTGGAAAATTTACATCCTTATGATCCACAACCACGACCTGCTTGGTGGAATGAAACCACATACGGTGATTATCACCAAAACAAGGGTCATAAGACTGCTAGCTGCAATCAGCTAAGACATAAAATCCAAGATTTCATCGATAATGGGGATATCATTATGAGTGGTTATAATAAGAACTTAGATCATTAAACATTTAAAGACCCCTTTCCTCCTCACAAGAAGGGTGAATCTTCCAAGACCAAGAATGCCAACGCCAAGGTTAACTACACATACACTACCAACAACAATCTCATTAATATGGTTGAACCTGTTGAGATCAAATATTGTGATGTGATCATAGCTATCAAGGGGAGTGAGGATGCTCCTAAGCCTAAGAATATATTTATCTTTCAAGGCCCTATGTCTCATTCTTCTAAACTAGAATCATCTCACGATTGTGCAAATGTTGTTACCCGATCTTGTGCGGAGATCACCATTAAGGGTCCCGACCCTTCTACATCCGCACTGAAGCAAACTGTGGATAAAAATGTTGTTGGTCCTACCAACAAGAACTCAAAATTGGTCCCCATGCCTAGTATTGCTAATTACAACATTCTAGACCATTTGCAATGTACCAACACTCAGATCACTATCTTTGAGCTATTGAAGATGTTGCCTGCTCATAAGCAAATTCTTGATAAAGCCCTTGTTGAGGAAAATGTCCCAAAAGATTTGGATCTTGATCACTTTCAATCCATGGTGGGTCACCTGACCTCACCTCATTACCTATCTTTCTATGAAGAAGATGATCATTCGCTAAGCCATCCACACAATCCTCCTCTGCATATTGAAGTCATGATAGGAATAAAGCACGTCTACCGCATCCTCATTGACAATGGTGTTGTCCTTAATATTTTCTCTGCTAATCTTCTCACCTAATTAGGCTATGATGAAGACTACATAGATGCCCGTAAGAAAATCACCATTAAGGCATATGATGAAGAGGAATGAGAATCTAGAGGTTTGGTTGTGCTGCCAATCTAAGTTGGGCCTCTCGAGAGGGATTTCATCTATCAAGTTCTAGACATCCCCCTTGCATATAATATAATGTTGGTAAGACCATGGATTCACAAAATGCAGGGAGATCCATCCACAAATCATCAATGTATCAAGTTCCCATTCCATAGAGTAGAAGTAATAGTACTTGCTAATACAAACTATTCTTGCAATATACTCACACAATCTATAGATAGTTTTGTCCCAACTAATAGAGAGTCTACTGAATTCCTTGATGCCAAACTCAAAGAAATGGAACAAACTCTGAACCTCAAAGATACACACATGGGGAGGTATCAGTTTAAACCTGTGTTATCATTAGCTGCTTTGCCTCCATCTTCGCGTTCCTATGGGAGAACCTCTGAGAGAAATAAACCCTCTACCATTTCTCCTTAGATAGTCTATCATGGTTCCTTTGTACAGGCCACAATGCCACTAGAAGATGAGGATGAGGAAAGAGCTATTATAACTTGGATTTATAAAGAGAAAGACATAGCTAAAAAAATCACTCTTGCTTGTGATATAGAACATGAACCAAATAGTGAAGGTTTCAAGCTCATGAAGTGCTTCGGTTATAAAGGGAGTGGCCCTATCAAGGTGAATGACAATGGATTACTTGAACCAATTGAAGCTAGAGGTCACCGAACAAAATAAACTACAGGTCTATGCTTCAAGAAAATCCCGTTTCATTTAGGGATCAACAAATTTATACCAGAACTAGAATTCCAGCTAGAATCTGAAGACACTACCACAGTTGCAAATCTAGAGGACAGTTCAGATGAGGATATCTTTCCCTATCCCATTCCTTCAGATTTTGCTAAACTCCTTCTAGAACTAGATGATTTTGTACCACATGTCAGTACAGTAGAAACTAACAATGATTCTGATGACACTGTCTTGGCCACTCCACTGACATACAAGCGGTTGATAGAAATCCAAACTACTGATCCTAATTATGCAGGTGAGTTGTACATGCCACCATCCTTTCAAGAGTAGGTCAAGAAAGAACAAAACTAGGAGACCAGTAATACTACAAGAGATGAAAATGAGTTAGATGGTACAATGAGTGTTGATGGAATTCCTATATCAAGCATCACTGATTCACATGAGTATGATTTTGATTCTCTGTCTAATGCAACTTTTGATAAAGATATTGATGTTGTTCATGTGTATGAAAAGCTTCTCGAAGTAGGGTATGTGCAAGATCATAAGGGGCGAAACTATGCCCTTAAGTGGCAATAAAAAATCAGCAAATCAGGGTTAGTCAACTTGACATGAAAATTTCAACTAGCTATCAACCTAATATCAAAAAGTTGTAAGAAAAGAATCTGTAGAAAATTGAATGTAGTTTCTAAAATACTAGGTCTTTTATGAAAAAAGTTAGCATGATTGGTGAAAAGTATAGATTTCAAAGTAGTAGTACAAAAATTTCTAGAAAAAAAAACGTAGGTGTATGTTTGACCACCTTAATCATAATCAAATGATAATATTTTATTATAAGATTTTATATATAAGTAGTAGTCTCTCTCTCTCTCTCTCTCTCTCTCTCTCTCTCTCTCCATATATATATATATATATATATATATATATATATATATATGACAAAATTTAAAACCCCAAATATATTATAATATAAAATATATAATTCAATCTTTAATTATATAGAATACATATTTAAACATTATATTATATATAAAATAGTGATATCACACATATTTCAAAGTTTAATTTTATAGTTAAACATTATATAATTCAAAGTTCATAGTTCATAGTTAAACATTATATATATACCTCTTTTTATATATAAAAGTTCAATTTTTTCATTTACTCCCACCATTTTTTCAAGTACTCGAAAACATCAGTTATCTGATTATTGACTGGTGTAACTTTGACAAAAATATTCCTTGCGCCCCACAGACCAGAGGATCACAGGATTTCAAACTTTTTTCACGGGTTGTAGAAAAAAAAGTGATTTTTGGCCCATTTTTTGAAATTTACTTAAATTAAGTTGTTTTTTGTCAACTTGTGGTCTCACCATGGGAAGCAATAGTCATTGAAAGGATAAACAGAAGAGGAATGTGACGGATGAAGAAATTCAATCATATAGGGAAAAAGATAGGGAAAATCACCCAAGAAGCAGAGAAGGTATGTTTAACATTAATCAAGGTGACCCCATAAATGTAGTTGCAAGTGAAGAGGATGTTGAATTTGAAAATAATATGGAAATTAATTTTGTGAATAACAATGTATGGAGTGAAGATGAAAATCTAGAGATGTAGAAAAAAAATGTAGACTTGGGGAATGAAAACATAGACTTGGGGAATGACAATGAATGGAATGAAGATGAAAATGTATAGATGGAGATTTAAAATGTAGACTTGGCGAATGAAAATGAAGTCCCTTGTAATAAACATAATCAATGAATTCCCTTGCAATAAAGATAATCAGCATCTCCAAATTATATGTGAAATGAAGTCCCGTGCAATAAAGATAATCAATCTTCAAATTCAGGGCTTTCAAGAACACCTAAATGGATAATTGAAATTGAGGAGAACATTATGAATAATTGGGAAGGATAGAGGTCACATAGAACCATTAGGTTCTGGGCTTCAAGACTTTATGATCATTTATTTAAAAACAAGACATTGGTTGAGCAATGTAATAATTTTTGTGCACTTGTTAAACATGCAAAAGATGAGACCTGTGCTTGTGAAATTAAAGATTCATGTAAACAATAAAATGGAGAGAAATACCATTGTTGTGAAGACTATTTTCAATTCTCTCAATAGCATTTGGAAGACTAGCAGAGAAAAATAAAAGAGAGTTACTCAAAGGGTTATTACAACCTCCTTAGTGAGTCATCAGTTGAGAAAGGCTCGCTTGATGATACAAACTTGTGTTGACTTCAATATAGATCATAAAACTTTGGGTAGAGAACTTGCAAGAAGAGAAAGACTTGATGATCCACTTCAAATTGATACATGGCTTTATGGCTTGATGATACACTTCAAATTGATACATGGCTTTAATAAGAAGCTAGAAGATGTTGTCAAGGATGAAATTCAAAAATTTTGGGATGCTAACTCAAGAGTGTCACCAAATGTGAAAAGTGACTTGAAGTTGAGAGTTGTAAATCAAGACTGCAGTCCACATCCTAAACATTATGTGGAGGTAAGTCAAATAATGTTGGATAAAAAAATTTGTGAGACACATCCAACATTGAAAATATCACAAAGGTCTTTTGAATTTGTGAAGCCATTTTATTGTGTACCCCTTAAGATTTGGAATATCATGTTGAGTTTTCAATGCATCATGAATTATTACAGTCCATTCATTCTACTTTGCATAATAATGAAATGCTAGAGGATTATGGTGCAAGTGGTCTTCCCAAATCATCAAGAGACTTTCTAGATCAATTTTTATGTCATAGAGATGGTGGTTGTTTATTTTATAAAAATATATTTCTTAAATGCCAAGTGCTCAGAATGTGGTGGCTTGTCCAAGTTTAGGACATGTTTTCATGAGGGTTTGGAACACAATTTTGGAAAGACACTCATCCAAAAAAAGGTATATGAAATAGTGAAATATACATTGAAGGGTGGAGTTGAAGGCTCTAGATGTGAGTTAGTTGTAAAAGAATACAATGTTGTTGATTTTATCTCAGATTTCAAGACAAATCTTTTTTACAAATATGCAAGGCATTGTCACGTGTCTCAATGTTTGGATCAACAATTCAAGATGTGTAAGCAAACTTTACCCATTGGAACTATTATATCCGATGTAGACTTTTCTGATAACTATACATTGCAGCCCCAAAATGAGACTCAAGCTCAATATTACAATTCCATTTAGGTTTCTATTTTTGTACACATCACATATAGACATTCCCCTGATAGTATAAAAGATGAGCAAAAGATAATCAGAGAGTGCCATTTTTATATGAGCGATGATAGGTCTCACTCATGAGTTTGTTTAACATTGTTTCCATAACTATTTTGACTTCTTCCAGGAAAGGTATTGCTCTCAATAGGCATCTCATTTGTTGGATAATTGCACCGGTCAATTTAAGAATGCCAAAAATTTTTACTAGTTGTGTAGAATGCATGTGGAGAGAGGTGTACCTCATATTTGGAGTTTTTTTGAGTCAGGGCATGGGAAAGGGGAGCACGAAGCAGCAGGTGCATGTGTGAAGAGAGCTCTAGTTAAGGAGCAATTGAGGATTTTAGGTGTTGTAATTCTTGATGCTTGTTCTATTGTTGATTAGTGTACTTTAGCATTGTCACAAGGGGGGACTCTTGATTCTACAGTGTGTAGATTATTTTGGTTGGTTAAGGAGGGAACTATAGGAGATAGATTGGATTGTCAAAAAGTGAAAGAATTCAAAAATACATTCATTCTGAAGCTCCAATAGTAGTACATGGACCATTTGGACATGAGAGTTGGATTGTTTTTTCCCTATGTGTTTTCAGTATGATTGGGATCATTGTGAGTCAAGTGAGTGGGTGGATACATGGGTTCCATAGTATCTAACTCCTTTATCTTTGAGACTCTCTATAAGAAATGATGACATGGACACTTTAGTTGAGTATGACCATCTTTCAGATCTTCTACGGCTGGGAAATGTTTTTTCATTGGTTGCACTGCAAGCAATGATGAGAGGTTAGATTATTGGTTAGCACATTGTGTACGAGGTAAACATAAGCTTGTACAACCAATGACAGATGGTGATGGGTTCACATATCCTACTAGTTTAGTTATTGTTGTGAGAACATGGCTATAAACATACATGATTAGAAAGAATGGAATTCCTGCATTTGAAGACTATGAGAAGCACAAAACTATTATCATATATTCACACCTTGTTATAGAAACAAATTTCAAGTTGTCAAAGCATCAAGGAAGACCAAAGACAAAATAACTTTTGACTATTAGTACTACTTATCATGAAACACTATTGGAGAGTCTGAAGCAAAGAGATGACCCTTCAGGAACACTTGACTAGGTAATAAGTTAACTTAGTGCAATGTTTTCTAAGTTCATTAAGCTTAACTCCAATACATTAATTTAACCTTTCTTAGATTGTATTTTGAGTCAATAAACTTAGTTTTTTATGTGGATTGTAATTTGTGCAGGAGCACCTATGAAGACACCTATGGTCACCATGGATTCAATCAGAGATAGAAGGACAAAAGGATCCTTAATGGTTAATTGAGATCTTTTGAAGCCTATAATGGCAATTTGTAACAATCAATTTGTTTTAAAAGTTAAATGTCCTAGCTAGAAGTCTTGATAAGGACTTATGACCAAAATCATGTATGGGTGGCCAATAGTGCCAACAAGGGATCTAAGTATACATTTTCTTAGAAAAAGGCAATAAAAACACATAATTTTTTATTATTTACTTATGTCATTTGTATGGTTTGAATTCTTACATGTTTGATTGTTGTTTCTAATGTTTCAAGGATATTATTTTTTATTATTTAAAACAATCTTTGATGCTTTGAAAGTTCATTTGAATCAGATGGATACATACATGATAGATGTAAATGATTTATTGTATAGTGAGGGTTAGTTGAAAGTAGCACCACAGTGTATCTTTCAAACCATTTATCCTAGCATCAAACCATTTTCTCCATTAGCTCTGATTGCCTAGGTAAATGCTATTGACAACCCCATTCCGCCCACAGAGTCACTAGAATGCTCACAACCACACTCAACCCAAGTGACTCCAAGGTGCACTAAACATGATTAGGCAGCTATCTTCTGATCCTCACTTCTTAGACATCATGAGAGGTATTGACAAACCATCAAGGGCTATGGGATTGTGATTTAGATGTCTACAATAATCTCTGTCGATTTTGGGCTATTCTAATTCATTTGCATTTGGAAAGGCGATCTCAATCGATGCCAAAACT